>JAIPRM010010303.1:0-13894 GCA_025469315.1 Stegophylla sp. TES_Ste_2020
CCTTCGTTCAGAATCGTTTTACTGAAGAAATGATTTATCGTTTCTTTAAAATATAATACGCCCGTCAAGAGAATACCACCTGTCGTGCGAAGTACACCCATCGTGCGAAGTATGTCCGCTTTTTTAAGCTTGCAACCCCCATTTTTGGCCTTGAAAATGCAAAAAAATGATTTTTTTTTTTTTGAAATGTACGTACAAGCCTCTATAAAAACTATTTTCCATAAATCGTTTTTTTCATTTCATCCAATAAGGACGTCACATTGAATACACAATAAGGCCTTTTTTAAGGGGTTCTTTATACAAAATTTTTATGAAGTTTTAAGAAAAATGATAGTAAAACAATTTGAAAATATTTAAATTTATTTAAAATGAAGTTTGAAAACAGACCTATTTTATTTTTTTTTTTATTATAGCTTTAATTAAAAAATAATTCATAAACAGAAAATGGTAAAATTAGGTTTCTGATAATTTTTAATATTCAATACTGTCGGCTGGTAAAATTGTCAGTTTTTACATTTGTTTTTGAGTTGAAATTTATTTAAGAAAAGATATAGATCAAATAAATATCGATGAATTTAGGTAATTAAGTGGTTAGGATGCATGAGTACTAATAATAAAATATTTAACTAAGCATTTTTATCCTTAAATTTTTACTTGTGGAATATAATAAACATACCTTGGTTTCCATTGAGTTTAATTGCAGCAGTACATGGTTTTTTAGTGAATAAATAACATGATCCATAGCTATTTTAATAGATTTTAAAAACGGATCATTATTTCCTACGGATTCCAACATATTTTCCATATCGCTAATAATTTCCAATGCTTTGTGTGTCGTTCCGTTGGACACACATTCATAACATAGAGACAAGTCATGTCCAAATCTAAACAAAATAAATTACATATTAGACACCCATGGCCAACGTTAGGGGTGGGTAACCAGAGGGCACCTAATTATTGATATTTCATTTATACGAAAATAACTCAAACTTACACCTTTAGCCACTGTTTCGATTAAAAAAATGTGATAGATAGTTCAAACAATGGATTTCTTGGAAATTATAAACTAATTAAAGGCTAGAAAAGTGCATAAGTATATACATTTAAATTAATTATTAAAATTTATAATAGTAATTAATATTATGACAATTTAGGTGAGTTTTAATGTTAATTAAAAATATAAGTTTCAAAATTAAATACCATATGTAGATTATAATTTTTAAACAAAAAAATAAAAAATAACTTTTTTTAGGTGTACCTACCTTGGAACATTTAAAATGTATTTTTTTAAATTATTATTTACCTATCTATTAAAGTACGCATTTTAACGCAATATTAAAAAAATTTCTGAAAGCTCAGAAACAATACTTCTAGACACAAAGTTAGTTTCATAATATGTTCCATATTATGTACCATAGAATTAAAGAATAATATTTTTGTTTTACGTAAACATTTTTTATAAAAAAAATTTTTTTTTAATCTTTAATATCCACAGCATTATTATTCTTTTTAATAATTTATCATTCCGTAATGGTTCTGTAATAATATTAAGTCAAAAATCAATATACAAATGCAGAGGTTTTCTGCAAATTTTCCCAAACTATTGCCTCCTCCCCTATATTACCTATTACATCATACAGGCCATCACCATCACCACCACCACAAAAAAAAATCTCAAGTTTTCCATTTTTCTGGCCAAAAAAAGGGGTTGATGAGCATGGTTAGTGAATCACTCTGTATAGCTCTAGGTTGATTACATCGTTTTCATGCATTATTAAGGAAGAAAAATAATAAGAGTTATTCTGGTAAAAAAGTAAAATCGTTATGACAGGAATATTTTTTTGAAACTTTGGGCCATCATTTAAGCTATACCAACTAAAACTGACCAATGACCATTACTAAAAATTGAAGAGAGCTCTTCTCGTCTGTTCTCCCGAAATTCATCACTAAATAGGTAAATATAACTTTTTCAAATAAGATTTTAATTTGCGTTTATATCATATTTGTTTAAATATATTTATGTATACGTGGAAACATTCACACGTGGGGCATGACACGAGCTTGCGAAGTGAGTGAAGCGAATGAAGTGACACTCAATGTCATTCACGGGGACGAAACGTCATCATATTGAAATAAATTTCACCATCAAATGCATGGTCAACGTATATAAATTTGTACAAAGCGAAGCGATGGGGCTAAGAAGCATAGCGACGAGTGCCAAAACATGTCCGGGGTTTTTAAGAAGATTATTTTTTCTTAAGTGGATTTTCTTTCCGGGGACTTTTCCCAGGGGTTTTTATAGTAATTTATTAAAAAATTTATTCAAAAATTCCAAGAAAAAAAAAACCCATATCCTCAAAAACGCCGCCTTAGGCTCATCGAGTCTGCTCCTAAATCCCAAGTACCCCCTTAGTAATGAACGACGAGGACGTGGTCAAAACATTTTTTCTCTTCCCCGTTTTGATGGTAACTTACAGCACCCATTTTATGTACTCCGGATGTTGGTCACGACGGCAGCCGTTCTGTTCCAAAATCACTTCCTTCCTGACCGCATTGTTCATATTGATCAACCGTTCGCCGGGAAATTTGCGCTTCCTGTGCCAAGCAACCGGATTTTCGTAATCGCCTCCCGCGAAGTCGTTGACCGTAGAAATATTTTGTTGGGCCGCAGCCATATTTACGACGCAAAAGGTAGGCACTCTACTCAGTATTTTTCGAAATCCTCGTCGACGAGGAGAGGAGTTTACGGAAATTTTGTCAACTCGAAAATCGAAAATACTTATGTATTTATTAACGCAGTGAACGTGAACTCAAACACGAGCCAAACGGTCGAATCATGCGGAAACAACAACGATGGAGAAATGCGCGAAGTAGAATGCAGAGACATTAACTACAATTTATTGTTTTCACCATGAATTCAAAATGTTATATTTAATTCGGAATTCCAGTGTTTTAACATATGTGAGGTATTTACATATATACAGCAATTCCCTACTCCCTTTGTAACACTGAACAAGTTACTAGAGTTGTACTGTGACTCAATAATTATTATTATTAATTATCGATATTCATATCGATATCAATATTCGATATTATAATTATACGACAAACTTAAAATGGATAATATGTAATTAAATAATTATTATTATTCAGTAAAAACCTTTGTTCGGCATCTGGTAAATACTATTAATTAACTTTGGATTCCTGCCATGCCATATTAATGATAATTGATTTGTACATGTTTCCTTTGTTCAGATAATTATTTACTTAATACCAGTTTCTCGATTTCTAATGTCAATATTTATGATATTTATAACTGTAGAATGTCCATTGTCCAAAGTATATTTTATTGTGCAATGCATATACAATCATGACAAAACAGATTGTTGTAAATTAATCTATTTAAATGTCACTGTAAAATTAAGTTCTAGGTTACAGAAAAATATTCTCTTTGTTACTGTCTATATTCATATTTATATTTTCATAAGTTTGGATTAAAAAAAAATAAATAAAAAAATGTTAAAAAGATATTTAGTTAAATTTTGAAAAATTACTATTTAAAATACAATTATTTGGAGTAGGGTTACCAGATTATATATTCCAATAAACCCGGGACATTTTTCTTTTTAACCTATCCTAAGCTATTATTTTTTTCCGGATTTAAATTGAAATATTTTATAATAATTATTATTTATATCATTGTGTATTAGATTCTGAGCAGAACACAGAAGCTTATGATTATATTATGATGATGTTTATTTTTCTTTCTCATTCTGTAAACACTTTTTCGTATAGAACCTGTCCAAAAGTTTCGATTAGTTCGAAATCACACCCAAATAGAACTTTAGACTGGTCATTTTTCAAATTTCTCAATACTTTTTTCAAAAACGTGAAATATCTGTCGAAAAATTGATAAAAATAAAAAAAAAAAAAGAATTCTTTTAAAATGGTCACAAGAACATTTCATAAAAATGTCAAAAAGATTTGATCAATTTTGAGTTATATACAGTTTTGGAAATTTC
This sequence comes from Stegophylla sp. TES_Ste_2020, assembly GCA_025469315.1. Lineage (NCBI taxonomy): Eukaryota > Metazoa > Arthropoda > Insecta > Hemiptera > Aphididae > Stegophylla > Stegophylla sp. TES_Ste_2020. Next base: position 4,023 of record JAIPRM010010303.1, read on the forward strand.
TCATTTTTTGTTAGTTTTTATGTAAAATATTTGATTTTTGATATTTAGACTTGAAAATGTAATATGATTTTACTCATATATAATTATGTCTAATTGACCTGAAAAAATCTCGAAAATCGTAAGTAAATTTTTTTTCTATACCCATTTGAAGTTAGAATTTCCACGAAATGCGTTAGTTTTACCTAAATTAGACACTTTAAGGCACATAAAAGAAAACTGCCCCACTGATATTTTTGGAACTTGGTGCCTAGGTAGAGAATTTTATTGCGAATATTTTGGTGTAATAAAATTTTTGAGCAATCAAACAATTAAATATTTTACAAAGGGTTTGATTGAAAAAAAAAATCGGAGAAATACAGATAAATTATTATAATATTTCTAATTAACACCCAAAAGGTTGGTAGGTAATATTTTTCTGCCATCTCGTGTATTTTTCGATGCTAAATATGATGGTGTGAATTAAAATCCATATACATTAATAGTTGTCTAATTATTTTATTTTATTTTGAAAATTCAATATTTTCGATTATTATGTTAAATACCTACTATTTCAATCCATCGTTCAACGATGTTAGTGTGGCGCAATGGAAGGACAATACACTTTTTATGCGACGGTGCCGGGCTTGAATCAAACCAGGTGATACGAATATTTTGCATTTTTTTAACTGAGACTGACATCATGTGCATAAACAATAGTAAGAAATATGTTACAGTGCATAAGTGTTGATTTACGATAATTAGAGCCGTTTTATTTTATTTTATTTTAATATGATGCTTATATTTTATTGTAAATTTGAGTTATTTTTGGAATAATCATTAGGCATGTATCACCCCTACAAACAAAGTACACACTTTTTATGTAATAAGTTTTTATTTTTAATATTAAGACTTAAAATTTTTAAATGATCTCACTCGCCTGAAAAAAATCTTGAAAGTCATAAGTCAACTTTTTCTGTACCTATACTGTTCAAAATTAGAATTTTAATGAAAATCATAAGTTTTATCTAAAATTACACACTATAATGGATATAAAAGAAAATTAGTGCAATTGATCTATTTGAAACTTGGTACATAAGTGGAGAATTTCATTGCCATTATTTTGGTACAATAATATTTCAATAGGCTAAATATTTAAATCCACGTGCAAGTTTTCTAATTATTTTATTCTATTTTGAAAATTCATTATTTTCGTTTATTATATAAAATATTTTGCACTTTTTTTTACCATGATTGACCAGAAGTGCCACGATAAACAGTACTAATTTTGTTAAAGTGCATAATTGTTGATTTACGATAATTATAGTTGCTTTATTTTATTTTATTATGATTCTTATATTTATTGTAATTTAAAATTATTTATGGAGCATTCATTAGGTGTATGTGAATGCATGAAAATCAATTTAAGTTTTTCATAAATGTTGTATGTAACAAAATAATTTTCAGTTCAATTCTTCAAAACTGCTAATTATTATTGTGTTGAAGCTCCTCTCAGAATCATTTTATTGATTTATTGTTTCTTTGAAATTCAACACACCCGTCAAGAGAATCCCACCCAAGGTACGAATTACACACTTTTTTGGTAATTCATTTTTATTTTTAGTTATACAGTGAGTCGCGATAACTTGAAGTTAAAGGGGGATAAAAATTCATTTCGAGATATCTATTATTATTTGAGATACCTAACTCGAATTAACGAAATTAAATCAAAACTTCGATTTATGTAATGAAATATAATTTTAAAATTTAATTAAAAATTGAAAATATCCATAAATTTTCTGATAAAAAATCCTTAAATCACATAAACTATCCTTAAAATTTTTTTCTTCACAATGTCAATATATATACTGTTGATATAAGAAAATTTTTCTCACAAAATTACTGTTCATGATGATGGCTGGATATAAAGTAATATAGACAAATCATTGGATGATAATAGTTATTATCTTTGACAGTTGATATTGAATTGACTTAATTCATTACAGTACTTTGTTTATAGATATAAGTTGTTGGAATCTTTGGTGTTTATGAAATACCCAGAAATAATAGATAGGTATAATAATATACATCAACAAAGCTATTTATCAATATCACAATTTTATATTTGAGTTAACAAGACTTAATATACATTGAATGTTATTATAATTTCTAGGGAAATAAAAAAAAAAATATCGAGTATTCAAGTTTTTCGAATAATAAAGGTTGGAGTTATCGCGACTCGACTGTATATTATAAACAATTTTTAACACGATAGTTTTAACATGTTAAATTTTCTTATCACATATAATTGTCATATGCGAGTACAGAAATGGGCCACAACTAGTACATATATCAGTTTTCAATTGAATGATCTTTAGTAGAGCATCAGTTAATTATATAGGACAATAATAATTGTCAGTTTTATGTTGAGTATGTTTAAAAAAATTTAAATTATGATTGCTTAAGCCAACCTTTAAGACAAGTGCAGAAATATATGTGAGAAATCAGTAGGAAAAAATTCTAACAGATTGAGAATTAAAAATTTATGACTTTTTTTGTGAAAAAAAATTGTTATTTCATATAAAAAATCAGTTTCTTACACATTCTAATTTTAAATATTTTTAAAAATATATTAACTGAGATGATAATTTTTTATGACATTTGAGAAATCTTTTTCAAAATCAGATTAAAAATTAAATGTTTTGTGAGGTTTTTATTTAATAAAACATCATCATTTCACTTGAAAATGACCAGTTATGTAAAAGTTCTTACTTTATAAAATAATTACAAGCAATTTTTTATATATTTTAGGCTTGTTAGACATATAATTAATGCAAATAAGGTTACAGATATTAAATGTTCAGCTCATATAAAGAAGAATTTAAAATGACATGGTTAGCTTGAGTAGTTAAGAATCTGAAAATAGTAATGAAATGGTCACATTGAGTAATGACTAATTCACACTAACAAAATTGAGTTAATTAATTATTCTATCTTTTATAGGTAATAAATATTACATAAATGCCAAAAACATATTGAATCATTGTAAACTTTAATGTATAAAGTACACATTAGAGTATTTTAATAGGTAGGTAGTAGGTACCTAAAATGTTTTAAAAAACGAAATTAATATTTTGTCATTATAACTAGTGTGAAATGTTCCACAATGGAGGTATGTCCTAGTCAACATTCGAAGAAGAAATTTCTGTTTTTCTATTTTTATACAAGCTGCACTTAAATTAGTGGAAAATGTTTATTAATACAAGAATGATTATGAATTAACAATTTAGAGATCCTATATCATTTTATTTCAATAAAAAATGGTTAAATACATTTTATGGCAAATAAATACAATAAATCTTAATTCCCTTACTGCAAAATTCTGTTACAAGATAATCTAAACATTATATGAGTTTTATTTAAATCTTATTTATATTTCTAGATAAAGTACATAAATATTAGTCATTCTATGTAAGGTATAACATCAAATATCACATTTAATTTTTTTAAAGAAATTGTTCTTCATAGAAAATTCATATTCAAAATAGGATTTAGACTGTATAAAACTAGTTAAAATGTTTATATTTCAGCAAATATACAGAATACAGGGTATACAATTTAAGGTAAAATCGTGATAATACATATGCGGAAAACAAAATATACTTTTAATGACCCTGTACACAGTGTAATATTAATAAAATGTATGCATTAAATTTTTTGTTGCAATTTCAAAAGTTAATCTACATATTCATTTTATAAAACAAACTTTTTTATTTTCAAAAATAATGTAGCAAAATTACTTGTTATAAACATTATTACAAGTTTTAATCTGTAATTGTAAAATGTGTTTATTATTATTTATTAGTGTAATTTTGGCTATTAATATAATTTTATGGAGTTGTAATTATTGGCATATTTCTATGATGTGATACTATAAATAAAGTAGAAGTACAAAATAATATAAAATACATATATTTATTTTGAGATTTTTCTAGAAATATAAATTCAGTGTTCATGAGTAAAATTCTAATTTACAATAAGCACAGAAAACTGCACTAATAAATATTTTGAACAAGACGTATCAAACTTGTTGCTGAGAAAAACTCGATCACACCGGATAACTCTTCGACGGACCTTGTCCTAAGGATAAGCCATCATCTTCACTACTGGTTTTTTTAACAAATGTTGGATTAACTGTGATAGCTTCATCCATCATTCGAATTGTGCTGCTAAATGAAATCTTATTTGTTACCTGAAAAATCATAAATTAATTAAGACAATAATTAATAAATAGTTATGAATATAAATTTACTTCATCTAGAATTTTTTTTAAAACAACTGGGTCTTCATATTTCTTAGGTGGATCGCTAAACTCAATAGTACCTTCTTTACGATTGATCTTACCATGTATTTCACCACACTCGATCTAGAATTTAAAGTTTAGATAAACAAATTACTATGTACAGATATTTTTTTTTAAAGCATTGAAAAATACCATAGACATTAAATGCTCTTCTGCTTCTTCTATGCTAGGAAGATTGACTCTTTGTGCTAAATCAGAAATTGACATATTCAAAAAAGTGTTAGTCAATTTTAGTATATTTTTTCTGTGTAATGATTTTACAACTTGTTTCACTAAACCACGATTCTTGTCTCTAAAAATGTAATTTAAATCTCAATTAAGTTTTATTTTATTGCTTTAAAATTTCAGTAATTAATACAAACCTTTCATATACTTCTTCGTATTTGGTAATAGTTCTTTCTAATTCCAAAGGATCACCAGTTTGATAAGCTGGTACTATATCCAAATATGCTTGACATACAGGTTTGAGCACTCTTTCGATTATAGCTGGTGATAATTTTGTAAGTAAAGGCACAGAACCAGAATGTATAATTGAGACCAAAATAAATTTCTTATATGATTCTATCATTATTTGAGACATCAATGGAAGTAATGTTGTGAGGGCGATTTCAAAGAATGTGATTGCTCTTGAATAATTTTTCATTGCTGTATAGATAACACCACCCAAGTAGTAATAACTTAAAAAGAATTTTGAATCAAATACAACACCAGGCTGAAAATAAAATATATTATTTTTATTGTAGAATTTTAACAAAACAGTATTATTGTAGTAATAATAAAAATAGTTATTTATGTTATTTATACTCTTAAAAATGAATGAGAAGTGTTAGAAAAAAAAAGTCCAACATTTTTTTTTAACATTTTCAAAATTTTCTTGTGCCAAAATATTTCTTATATTATTGTCTATCTATGTTTTAATTTTTATAAAAATAGGATTAAACAATAATGGTTAATGAGTCTTTTTTGGCAAATTTTAGGTAGTTTTTTCAAATTTTAAAAAACTATTCAGAATTTTGAAAAATTACTTCTCTAAGTACCATCTAGAGAAAAAATCAAGTTTTAAAATGTCGCTGGGAGACTTTTAGACAAATATTTTCGTACAAAAATGTTCACATAAAAAAAACATGATTGTAAAAACCCTAGTTTTTACACTTCGTCCAGAGTCTAAAATCAGTGTTCGAATTGGAAAAATAGAAGAAAGAATACCGGGCTTTCAATAAATAAGCGTCCCCTCAAACTATATAATTCATATACTATAAAAAATAATTAGTAAGGGTGCTCTCAAAATTATATATAATAATAGAGGAGCTCTGTTTTTCTGCACACCCTCTCATTCAAGCACTGTCTAAAATATATGTCTAGTCAGATAAATTTATGACCCAGTTTCATGTCCAGCAAATGGAATTAAAATATAGGTATGTTTAAGGTACTGAATAATAGCATGAAATATCATGTGCATTTTATTGAAAACAACTCATTAGTAATTACTTTGCACTATTGAAGTATATACTAACAATTTTATTTGGGTAAAAATGTATTATATTTATATATTAATTGAGAATAAATAAATACTATATTACATATTACTTTGGTACATACTTATTCACATTATTAGGAACGTGTAAATGGAATAATTAAATTAAAATTACAATTTTAAAGGCAGTAATTTGAACTATTTTAACTGTTAATAACAACATATTTACTGTTGATAAACATTCTAGAAAGCATTTTAACAGCTTTCAAGTGTTAAAAATAATGAAATATACAATTTCAAAAACCTTTTAATGCCTTTCCTTTCATAAACTAATGCTTATAAACTAGAATTTACAACAATCAAAAACTAATACTCATACCTAGATTCGAAATGTTATAAAATTAAGTACATAAAGGATTAAAATATTATTATATTTACTAATGAAATAGGTTCTTACTTCATCAGTTCCCAATACATATATATCTTGATCCAGGAGACTTAAAGCAGGTTTAAGGTTATTAGACATTATACAAGCTTGACATAAAAGATGATGAAGTTGAGTTAATTGATATGGTTTTTCTTGTAATTTACTGATAGCATGCCTGATGATTGGAATAGCAGTCATAGGTTTCTTTATTTCCCCAAGTTTAACCAGCATAGATTTCATCACAGTAGCCACTGAAAGACAATTCAAAACTTAAATAAATTCACTCTAAGAAAAAAATGAAATTATTAACTTACATAATTCGGCCAAGCTCCTAAGTTCTTCTTCACTTACAGTATTAACAAAGTCATTAATTTGAGTAGCTATTGCGGTATGATACTGAACTTCTGGTATATCAAGTGGCTTTTGGCCAGTAGCTTTTATGTTCAAAACTGTGAGCACCGTAACCGAGTTCTCATGAACATCAAGTGCCTCAAGAACACTATCTAGATTAGGAATATGTTTATGCAGCATTTCTGATTCTTTTGATAGGTAAATGGTAAGTTCATTACTATCTCTAGCTGAAAAATAAAAAATATTGCCATTAGCATAAAAGGTAATATTCATATCATGATAGACATATTTTATCGCATAAAATGTATAATGTTCAAATATACATTACATTTAAAACTATAAAAATACTGTTTGAATTATTGAATGGTTGGGCGGTAAATAAAAAGAACACACATAGAATAACATTTGAAAAAGCACTTACCAAGTTAGAGTCAGTATGCACATTTTTTTGATTTCGAATTTTTGGAGAATTATTAACTATAATTTCTTAGAAAAAATGTTAAACCTTTTTAAATAAGTACTTAAGTTATACTAGTAGCTATTACTACTTCTTATGGGGCTCACATCATACTTTTTAACTCGATTAAAATTGTAAACAAATTTTCATTTTTAGTACATAGTACTTGTTTACAACTAATTGTGTGTGAGCTTTAAAAATAAAAAAGCGATTTTATATGTTTTTATGATGTACAAGTTTAAATATCTGTAGTGAATAAACTATTAAAGGCACAGTTCTAAAACCCTTCAGTGTACATTTTCCAGCCAATGCAATACTAACAAGACCTTATACAACTAAATTTGTCTCTAGTTTTTCTAGTTTCATCATTGCGCCAATAAAGAAAAATTTGGTTAAAATTTACTTTTTATAATAGATAAGGTACTTAGTTAAAAAGTGACCAATTGTCATTGTTAAAATTTTTATACTCTATATTTGGATCTAATTTAAAAATTGTTTCTAATAAGTTATCAACCAACTTTAAAGCTTTCATAGTTCAAGAGAGAAGTTCAAAAATGCTTATGGCTAAACACACTGACGTTTTTATGGATTAAAATCATTAAACTGCTTGGGAATGAAATTGGATCTATCTCATTAATAGGTACCTTATAGGTATTAAACTATTAAAACCAACCTAATTACATAACTACCAAGAATCTATTACTGGGTAGAATTTTTATAATTTTCCTATTTAGGTACCACAAACTCTAGAGGTTTTGAAAATTTACATTTTTTTTTTCATTTTAATTAACATAATATTTACTTGATTAAAAAACAAGAAAGTAAAAATAGAAAGAACTAGATATTAGATTGTGTTAAATCAATGCCACAAATCAAAAAGTGAATCCCTTAGGCATTGGCGCAACTAAGAAAACACTTTTTTTTTTTGAGAGGGGGGGCTAATATGTTTATTTTAACCCCCCAAAAAGGCATTAACCTTATGTAATTCTCAAAAATTCTGGAAAGGGGGCTTTGAGTAGTTTTGAGGGGACTTAGCCTCTCCAGCTCCCTCTAATTGCGCCTATGCCCTTAAGACTGTATAACCTAACGCACGTAATATGCGGAATTGTAACGTCCATCGTATATGAACCAACCACCCACCATTAATGCACTACATTAGTACTTACGTGGTGTGTACTCACCCAATGACCTCACGGTCAGCACGAACTGATCGAGCTCAGGGACCGCGATGGCGTTGTTGTCCATGATGGTTTGTCTGCAAACCAAATTGTAACACCGACGTAAAAGGAAAATGTCTACGCGACCGGTCAGTAGTCTTTACGATAACGGCACAACGGTGACGGCGTACGGGTGTCACAGCACATAATAGCGTTTGAAAAACGTTAAACGATATCAATAATAACAAATCGGCAAGAAAAAAAAACCGAGATGACAAGATTTAATAAATAATCTTTCGGCCACTAATCAGCAATGTAATGGAAAGATATTGGGTATTATGTGGGATTTCAGTACAGAATATGAAAGAATACAGTATTGTATATCATTTGTATACGAGTTTTCATAACCTAAAAAAATAGTTTGTTGTTTTTTATGTTACCAAACATCTCGTGGACGGTATGTGGTCACGTCCGGTCGAACACGAAATGTGGTGCTTTATCATTATATATTGTGGTGATAATAAATAAATTATTTGTAATTAAATTGAAAGTATGAAATGAAATGAAGTGTTCACAGATTCATATAATATAAAAAAATCACGATAAAACAATTTCTATTTTGTGTATTTTGTTCTTTTATCGTGTAATTAACCAGATGATTGATAACTTATGATAACAGTTAAAGAGATTGTCAGCCATTTTATTGGAGGCCGGAAATATTATCATAGGATATTATCACTGTCCCGATATTATCACGATCTCTTGACATGACTAAAGATAATAAAATAAAAGTTTGTTTCAAAATTAAATATATTCTTTTCGACCTGTGCTCGGTCCTCTAATTTTGTTTTATAATTCGTGTCAATATTGTATCCGAGGTATTATAGATGTTTCCAGTGTCGAAGATCATTCCTACTGTTATACGTATACAGTAAACACTAAACAATATTAAATTTGTAAAAAAATGTACACACCTAAAACAAAGAAGTAGACTTAATAAACTTAGCTTCTGACAGTGTTTATAAAAACATTAGCCATTAGGTCAACAGAAACTTCATTCAAGATACTCATTATTGAAAATTAAAAAATGATTTGTTAAAAATATGAACTAGAAAATAGTTATCAAAGTTCAAAATTAATAATTAACAATATCTTCAACAATATTCAAAGAGTGTAATGATTGTTGGGAAGCAACTGAATTACTTTCAAAACCATATAAAAGCTAGTAAATTATATAAACTGACAAAACTTTTATTTCATTACAAATGTGAAACTGATGGACGTTAATTTATTTTGTAAAATGTGATTTATTCATTAATGTAATTATTTTGTATATGCATATTATAATCTGAAAAACTAAAAAAGCCGGACATACTTCGCACGATGGGTGTACTTCGCACGACGGGTGGTATTCTCTTGACGGGCATATTAAATTTTAAAGAAACGATAAATCATTTCTTCAATAAAACGATTCTGAACAAAGGAAATTAATAATATAAGAAAAAAAAAAATTTTCGAAAAATGTCCAAAAATTTTTTCAACATTTTCAAAATTTTCTTGCGCCAAAATCTTTTTTATAAGATTTTCTATCTATGTTTAAATTTTCATAAAATTCGGATCAAAAAATGATGGTTTCCGAGTCGTTTTTGTCAAATTTTGGGTAGTTT
>JAIPRM010010304.1:0-13894 GCA_025469315.1 Stegophylla sp. TES_Ste_2020
TGTGACTGGTACGGGGGGGGGGGTATCGTCGGGCGTCTTTATCGATTTTAATGTTCTACTAAGCTTCTAGCATAAGGTGACCATACGTCCCGTTTTATACAGGATTGTCCTTTATTTCGGCTCTGTGTCCTGTTGTCCTCACAAACTTCTCGCAGGACGCTTTTTGTCCCGTAATTTCAAGTCTGTCCCATATTAATTTCGTTTTTTGGCTTACTGTTGATTTAAAATTTTTGCAATCTTTGAAATGAACTAAATTGAATAAAATAATGTATGAATCTAGAAATCTTTTGGATACCGTTAGATCAATTATAATCGTAAAATGAATTGACAAGTTTTTTTTTAGAAAGTAAAGTATACAATATGCATGAATAAAGGATTTGAAGAAATTTTAAAAAGTATCAATTTAGTTTCATTATGTTATTTTATGTTTTTCAAAATTATGTTTTTCCGTGTTTAAATTTAATCTATAACAAGTAGTTTAAAAATTGTACATTTGTCATGATTTAGAAACATGTATATATAAATGTAATAAAGACTTATTTATTTAAAAATGTTATGAAAAATATTTTTATCCTGTATTTTATTTTGTTAAAAATATGGTCACCCTATTCTAGCATATCGCTGTATACTGGGAGGCAAAATAAGAATTTATATAAATATAATGTAAAAGAATAGTTGTGAATAAGATATTATTTCATCTATTGTTAGCGTATAAAATCGATCCCATATTATAAGTTAGTAATAAAATTTAGAATTTGAATTTTAGATCAAAAATGACCTAAAAACCTATAAAATGCTCTAAAAAATGATAAAAATGACCCTAAAATCATATATTGTTAAAAATTGCAAAACGAAATTTCTTATTCTAATTGAAAAACATCTAAAACGTATTTATAACGAAACGAGCATCGCACAGAAAGCTTCGAAAAACAATGCAAAGTGCATCGAAATCCCAGCCCTAGTTATTGCTACGAAAAACGTCCCAAAATTATCCTTCGTGAAAATCGATCAAAAATAAAAAAAAATACGTCTCTAACGAGAAAATCGTGATTGAAAACGAATTTTCGGGAAGGGGGTTCAAAAAGATTGATTTTTTTTTTCTATTTGATAAATTTAATTATTTTCCTCGGGTTATTGTCAATTTTTACGAATTTAGGGGGGCTGGAGATCCCCCCTCAGATTCGCCCCACAGTTAAGGCCTCGATCCGAAGTGTTTTTAATTTGATGATTTCAATAAAGTTTTGTTTTGACTTCAATATTTATCAGTAAGGAAATTAAAAATACACGCGTTTGCATATTGTTAATAGTTAACTCAAAATTAAATAGTTTATATCCCAAAATGTGTTTCATTTCCTATGATTTTTATTTTGCATATTTTATAGTTTTTGAATTTTTTGGACATATTTAAAGATGTTAAAAATATATAAGTATTTTTAACTAAAAAAAAAAAAAAGACAATAATTTCAAAATAATTTTTCAATATATATCACAGCTGACAAATGTGTTACCAGTGTTTTAATAAAATATTATTAATTTGATGCATTCAACAAATTATATTTATGAGTTTCTCAATTTATCGAAAAAATTGATCGAATTTTAGTTTTTACAAATATCCAAACGCTTAATTATTGTGCAATCGGATACATCGAGTGAGAATTGTATTATTATTTTTATCATTGATTTAAAATTATTGCGTTTCTTCGTTGTTAAAAAAAAAAAAAAAATTAATCATTTTTGTTGGTCTTTGAGACAAAAAAAATGAATAACACGCAGCTGTACCTCTCAATAAATTTAATTAAAATAAATATTTAAATTCAACGTGCTGAAAATTATAATATTGTAATGTATTATTTAGATCGGTTTTGTTAAAATTAACTTACTGAAGATTTTTTTTTCTTTTTTAGAGTATGTTTTAAATGCGCGTTATGGTGATTTTCAGGCCATAGCTGCGTACATGTTTTTTGATAAGTTTTTAAAGCATATAAATTTCTGCCCTGACTATCATCAATAAATTTAGTGTAAATATTTTGGTGTTCGTCGAATATTAACAAAACTATAATATAAAAATAGTAATACCTATTTATACAAATTCGTTAAATTTCCCCAAACAATTTAACCGTTCATAGGGAAAATATATGCTAATTAGAACATACTATTAAATTAGTAATTAATTTAATTAGTTTAGACTTACTAAATTGTTTTCTTCTTGTACTATTCGCGTCGAACCGGTTTTATACTATTTAACTTCCAAACGAGTATGCAAATGCACCATGTCCCCTCCTATCCACATAGTTATTTTCAACGAAATGTTGGATTTGAACAAATTAATGTTCGTTTGCTCTTATGTCGGAGATATTTTCCCGTGGGATATTCGGGTTTAGGGGGGGGGAGGATATTTTCACAGGGACATTTTTACAGTGTCATATTGTGGCGCCCTTTTACGCCATATGTTATCCACCTGCTTTAGTCATCAGCTCCCCTTATGATGCATTCACGCATGCGCTTTGGCTTTTTGCGCTTCCTTCAATCCCAACCGGTCCGGCAGAACGCTAGCGGCCTCGCGAGTCCCGCCGTCATCCCTTATCACCAACCCCTACATAACCCGGAACTTTTTTTTAGCTGTTCGCTTGTCATATATAAAAGTTAATAATTAGAATTTTTTTTTAATTAACATGTCATTTAGAGGTGTTTGAGTGATTTTGGTAAAAAAATTAAAATTTCGGATAAATTTGAAGTCTTAATGGCCTGTAATGTATCGAAAATGTAAAGTCTTCCTATGCGGGTCACGTGATGGGTACTCAAATCTAATATAGATTTTGTGTAAAGTACATTTATGAAATTTTCAAGTTGATATTTTAAGCCAATTGTTTACTATGACACTTTATACAATGTCAAATAACAAATAATAGAATTTTTATTTTTATTTTATTTCATTTTTTTTTTTTTTGCACAGTCATGCGAAGTTAATTTATGTTTCTAATTCTCCGGAATATAACATTTACTATCATATAAGAGATAATAAAAAATTTGCATATATTTCGCATAATATAAAATATTGGTGTTTATTTTTGAAAAAATGTTTGATTACACATAAAAATCCTTAATATCCAAAATCAAAGTTATCATTTGCTGTAAAATCCAGATTTTTCAGTTGCATAATTTATAATAAACTATGTTGTACAAAAGACTCTGAAAGGAAAACCAAAATTTATTAATATATATTCTCAAGCGTAATTTTCATATGAGCTTAAAAATGTAATCAAATGACAAAATTACAAATAAACATCAATATATATATATATATATATATATTGTAAAATACAAAAAAAATATGAACTTTTTTTGTCTTTTATCTGATAGTAAGAAGTAAGAAAATTAGGGGAATAAATTAACTGTTCAGAAAAAAAAAATGAATTCTAAGTACAATAAATAGTATAGTTTGTAATTTGACACATTATATAGCATGAAAACTGGTTTAACATATCAACTTGGAAATCGCATAAATGTATTTTTCTCAAAATTTAAATTGCTATTTAACTATACCCACATGTCCGACTTAAAACATACTTTACAATATCAATAATTTAAAGACCACTAAAACCACAGATTTATGAAAAATTTTCAATTTCTTTTCCGAAATCATCGTTCAAATGACACTGCATTACGAATTAATTGAAAAGAAAAAAAAAATTTAATTTTTTTTCATGATTATCATTTCCCCACCCCCTTCACGAATCCGGTCTTCCTCCCCTCACACGCGCGCTTAGTAATTGTCAATTTTAAAACCGTCATAATCATTATATATCATTGTTCGCGACCACGAAGTTTTTACGCGCGCCCGCACGACCCTTCCGATCAAACTTTCTTCTTAATGATTCATTTGTCATCAACTGCACTTAAAGTCTCTCCGCGTATAATGACTCTTAAGACCGCGCGTGATTTTAAATCACGACGCCCGATGATTAATGACTCGCGAGGCGCTATAGATCCGCCGCCGCGCTGATGCCTTCGCTTTTTGCATTGATCATTATTAGGGCTAGGGACTTATAGCTCTAAAAATGTACGAAAATGCTAAAATAATCCTCTTATAAAACATTAGTTTTTCTATGAAATCACAAAATATTCAAAAAAATGTATTGTATAATAGAATGTTTTATGATGTATTATTAATTCTTCTTCTATTATTTATGAAATTTCTTTTTTTTTCTTTCAATTTTTATTCTTTTTAAGCTTACATTTAAACAAATAATTTTTAATCTCTTCAGGAATTATTTGTAGAGAAAATTTTTTCGAGATATCGAGAAAACTCAAATTAAATATTGAAAAATATGTAAAACATGCACTTAAAATTTAAAAACAACCAAAACATGCACTTATATCGAAAAAAAGTGCCAAATGTGCAAATTAAAGAGTACTCGTGCTGTTATGAAACGCATTTCTACATTGCTTAGCTAATGTTTCGAATGATTTTTTTTAAAAACATGCTAACCATCCTATAAAAGTCCCTAGCCATAATCATTATATTATTGTCGAACGGACGCTGCGAGTTCTGTGCGGTATAATAGGTGCCCAGTGTAACACTGTCGTCGGTCCGATCTGAAACAGGAAATCTATTGCGAAACAGTATCGCGATAATTAATTTTAATTCACCAAAAGGGGAGGGGAAAAAACCCCTGAAGAAGATCGAGTGACTAAAGATCAACGTCATCGCCGTCGTCGTCCCCGGTAATCCCTAACCTCTAGTGTTTTCAAAAATTTCCACCGACCGACATCTCCCTCACCGAACGCATTTTTTATTTTACATTCTGAGTGGAGCGAAAAACCAAACGTTTTTTTATTACAAAAATTATTTTTTATTTTTCCCCCTTTTTTTTTTTCTGCGTACGAGTTTTCGCAGAGAAAACTTTTGGCCTAAAGTTTCGAACAACAAAACAAATTGACGATTAGCCTCTTCTAAATGATACTTCAAAGAGGTTATTTTACGAAAATCTCAATTGTTTTCTCAGAATTCGGAAAAAATAACTACCCAACATTTTACAAAAATAGACGGAAGGAAATTATCTTTTTTTTTTTTATCCGAACTTAATGAAAATTGAAATATAAATAGACAAGAAAATTTTGAAAATGTAAAAAATAATTTTTTTTTTTTTTTTAATAATTTTGCTTTTCTCAGTTACTTGAGAAATATAAAACTGGCCGAGAAAAAAATTAATTTTACAAATTTTAAGTAAAACTGTCTTGAATAAACTCAAACTCCGCTCAGAATCGTTTATTTTTTGATTATTTCGGTTATTAAGTAAATAATTAATTACTAGGTGGTATTTATATAGTAATTTTAGGTGTAAATTTCGTATAATACGGATGCATTTTTTTTTTCTAGTACGCAATTATCCATTTTTTCGGAATGAAATAAAATATAAATTCAGTCACATAGAATCGGCGCTCTCTTAAGTATAACGCCCCCTTCAAAATTCAAAATATTTTATAGCCCACGTTGAGAATAAACTGGAGAAAACACGAAGAACGCAGATCGCGAACGAGCAGTGTCCAAATCGCCATCATTTTTTTTTTTTTTTTTTTTTTTATTGTTCTTTTATCATTATCATTTATTGATTGATTAATAGATCTATCTAATCGATCAATCTAATTGATTAATAAATTTATTTATTTTTATTTATTTTTTTTTGCTGTTCATTTTTCACCGCTAATTGATCATGCGCTTATTTTGTTTTGTGTAATATGCTTTACAGGACCCGACGAGCCCAAAATCAGATACTAATCAGATCCATCATAACACAACACACTCCGAACATACAAAAACCAATCTATACAACGGTACAAAATGCCAAAAATATAACACGTATACACCTAATTAACACTATATATTTACCTCATATAACTACACAGACACACATACACACACACACACACACACGATTGTTTTATTTTGTTTTTTCCAAAAAACTTATTCGCACCCCCTCCCCCCACGTTATTATGACGTAACACGACATTTTTGATTTTATTTTCGATAGCCTATACAGTAATAATTATGTATATATTATTTGTCACTACGTTGTACCTAACTGCAGTTTGTTGTTATAGTTCTAAATTGTTGCAAATTATGCGTGTTTATATTATATATTGTACACTAGGGTGACAATACGTCCTGTTTTATACACGATTGTCCTTTATTTCGACGCTGTGTCCTGTTGTCCTGACAAACTTCTCTCGGGACGCTTTTTGTCCCGTAATTTCAAGTGTCTGTCCCATATTAATCCCGTTTTTTGACTTATGGTTGATTTTTGAAATTTTTTAAATTATTGAATAAAATAATGTAAGAATCTAGAAATCTTTTGGATACCATTAGATCAATAATATTATAATCGTAAAATAAATTAACAAGTTTTTTTTAGAAAGTAAAGTGTACAATATGCATGAATAAAGGATTTGGAGAAATTTTAAAAAATATCAATTTAGTTTCTTTTTGTTATTTTATGTTTTTCAAAATAATGTTTTTATGTGTTCAAATTTAATCTTTAATTGGTAGTTTAAAAATTATACTTTTGTCACGATTCAAAAACATAAATATATACATATATATATATATATATGTGTAATAAATACTTATTTATTTAAAATTAGTATGAAAAAATTTTGGTCCTGTATTTTATTTTCTTAAATATGGTCACCTTATCGTACACCGTAAGCAGTTTTACATTTTTATTTCAAAACACTTATTGCACACTTTTCACCACCAAGGAACTAAGGAATCCTTAGACCGTGAGTATTATGACGAGTACCGACTACGATTCGAATCCTAGTGGTGGATTTCAGGACATTGGTCTACGTAGCAAAGTGCTCAAAGGGATTTGCCCTTACACTTCCGCCGGGGACTAAAATTGTGTGCAGTACCAAATCAAAAAGTGTGTAAGAATCGCATTATAACAACTGATAGGTATTTAATTTTGAAATTTTGTAATGTTATTGACTCGAAAAGTTTATTGATATTGTTTAATATCTGTAGTAACGTTAATCACGTAGTGTTAAGTGGTGGACTGGGTTAGCATAGCCACCCTTTACAGTTTTCTGATCATCGCATAGGCCAACCCAACTAAGTATGTCGATACACTTGGGCGAAGAGTGAAACATTTTTCAAATTGAAACAATTTAATAAAATTGTTATTGTAGAAAATAGAGAATGAACTCAAAATATGTTAATTGTATATGTATGTATTTTAATGAAAAAAATAACAGTTATTCCATTCAATGTCACACATACAGTGATTCTGCAGCTTATTTTTATGTTTAAATTAAGTTAAAACATATTATACACGTACAGAGATGAGGGAACTTCCAAAAAGGATCAAATTTAAGCTCTAACTAGAAGTCTAGCACGATGCTAATTAGAAACTACTGGTATAAAGTGTGCAGTACGTAAATTTAGATATTTAATTAGTCTCTAACTTTCACCGCGATTAGTGTTCAAATAAATGACATCAATAAGTTATTATGTATAAATGTGTGATTTTCAATTATTATTTTCCAATAAAATATGTATTTCGAGCTTATCGATTTAATGAAATGTAAAACGGAATTTGATTCTCGTACAATAAACTCGGGTAGTATCAATTAATTAAAATATTAATTTTCGTCTTAAGAAACGTCTAAATTTAAATTAAATTATTTCAACGTTCCAAATTGAATAAATGGATTTAATTAAAAATGAATAAAAAAAAACGCCTTTTTCTTATTTTTTTTTTTTTGAAACGAAGAATCTAGTAATAGTAATATTGTAATTAGATTGTGTTTTTACGATTATGTTTATTTTTCATTTTTTTTTTTTTTTTATGAGTACATGTTTTCGTATATGATAATACTTGTCCAATGATTTCGACCAGCAACTTTTTGAAAATAACGATTGAATTGTAGCACAACAGTATTTGACAACGTCGCGTGAAAATTTTTATTAAAAATAATAAAGGCGGGGGAAATCATGTCAGCCAATCAGAACGCATTTGAGTGAGATGAGACAGAATTTCGGATACGATATGTAAGTGCGCCACTGGCAGTTCGTATGTAATATATTATTTTTTTTAATATTGTAATAGCGGTTTCATTTACACGTACTCTATATACATAATATTAACGCCGAGTTGTGTGCGTATATCATCATACGAACGTTTTTCCATTTTCGTTTTGTTTCCCCCACTCTTCTTTTCTACTTCTACCGTTTAACACACGAACACACATAATACAACCTATTTAGTTTCACCATCACACAACCCACGGTGCCTCCTCGTCATATTCTTACCTTTATAAAAAAAAATACATCACAAAGTCACCCTCAGAAATGTAATATCCTTTTTAAACCTCACTTTTCAAAACCTCAGTGCATTTAATAGCAACGCGCGTTCACCACCGTGGTTCAAAGGCGATCATAGTTAGAGAGAGCCAGCTTTTTTACCCCCTTTCCATAGACCTTTGACCCCTGCTGAAGTTTTGTTGTTGCATGTGCATTCATCCGGTCGTCCGGTGGTTCTACTGTGTGGTCTCTCTTTACTGAAGTGCCCGGAACCGACGCCACGTGTAATTTCGCATTAAATTTATTATTATAATTAGTTCGAAGTTTGTAGGAATTAGCTTTCCCCTCCCCCCACCGGTAGAAAACGAATAGCTAACATCAGTTATAAATTCGATTTCTATCACTCACAATGACACGCATGAAATTTTATTAAGCTTTTTTTTGTTTTTTTTTTTTTTAATACCATTTACGTTTTTATGCTTGCTTTTTTGCTTTTAGGTAACATTTTGAAAAATATTTTTACTCCTGATGTCGACGAGATTACTGGCTACATAGAGGTCAGCAATCTAAGAGTGAAAGTTTTTTGCTCGAATCAGACGTTTTGGAAAAAACAAACCGTTCAACGATAGTAAAATCGTTTGACGAATAAATGTTGCGTTTGATGTTTGAAAATATTTTTAAAAAAATGTAATCAATCAATATAATTTCAATGGAACATGTAAAAATAATCTTTTTAGAAAAAAAATATATTTGGACGGAGAAACAGAATTCAAAGTAAAATTCTGCACATTAACTTCCATAAGCTATCGACTGGTTAGGTTGATAACCTAACCGTTAGGTTATCAACGACTAAATTTCGAATATTTTACATTAATTTTTAATGAAAATTTATTTAATTTTATTTATGTTATATTTTTACGTATTTTATTAAATTACAAAATTTATAATTTAACCGTTTTGAGTGTAGTAAGCGTCTCCCCCCCCCACAATATCAAATCAGTTTGTTTTGGGGATTTAAAAACAGCTTATGTGTTTTTTTTTTTAAGATTTTCAGTGCTTTTTCACTTCATTTTAATTAGTGTTTCTTTTCGGTAGGTAGTTTTACAGAGCCATGCGCGCACGCGCATCAGCCGACGCTAAGGTCAGCGGTTTCCAAAGTGCGCGCGCTTGTGTGTTCGTGTGACCGAAGGGGTCTGTGTGTGTGTATGGGGAGGGGTGGGGGAGGGGGAGTTAATAATTCAACTCGCGGTATGATAACGCACTGGTTTATTATTAATTATGACGGTGTATTTTTCACCGTCACACGTCACGTCGTGCGTAAAATACATAATATTTTTACCACCCCTGAGGCTCACGTAAAAAATATCATTATCCGGATCGAGAAAAGTTTGCGAACCACTGGCAACAGCTCCGCTCGTACACGCCTGATGTTCGGTTAAGTGTACGATACACGCGTTCTCCTCGGATTTACCTGTTATTATTATTTTATGAAGTTATCCGAGTATGAAAATAATATAACGCCGCCGTCCACTCCCCTACCCCCACCTCCCGTAAGCACGGCACGGTTTTCGTCGTGCGGGAAGCCTTCGTCACAAAAGAATTATTATTATAATAATAATAATAATAATAATAATGACGACGACAATGATAATAAACGCTTCTGCAAAAGGCTGCGGCGGCTTTCATACACGAGCTTTTCAATACGATTATTATTATTATTATTATTATTAATCCGCTACAGGTGTTCTTTTCTACCGGTGGGGGGGTGAGTGTAATACGCCCGAAGAAATATTCGGGTGACGAGTGCGAGCAGTTACCTCAGACGCGCACATTCGACGTGATTACTATTACACGCACAAAAAAAAACATCTACAGGGTGATTTTTTTGAACGTATAACATCCCTTTATTGCCTTAATTTGTCTTTTGTTTTTTTTTTTTTTAATGTTCATAAGTCGCAATAAAAATTATAAATAAATGTCGTTTTTTTCCGTATCACTTACAGAAACCTGTGTCGATACAAACTCTTTTGTATCAAATGACTCGCCCCCCTTCCCTTCACGATACGGAATTTGACTCTGCAAATTTTTTTATGTATTGAAATGAAATTTTAAAGAATCGGTTTTTTGAGCGATTCCGCCTTAATAGTGACAAGGATAATAGCCTGTTAGGTGTATAATACCATTGTTCAGAGGCGTATTTATGAATTCGTCTTTTTGGGGTGAAGATCAGTGCATGAAGGTGAATCTCTGACACCAAATCACCTCGCGACCTAATGTCAAAGAGAATTTCTTCGAATAATTTTTGATCCTATTTAGATTTTTAAATATAATATCGTGTTGATTTAAAAAAAAAAAAAAAATGATGAATAATCAGTTTTATCAAAAATCAAATTTTAAACTAGCATAAAAAAAGCGATTTATCTAAACAAACGTTAAAACCGAAAAAAATAGACGTGACATTCGGCAGAAAAATTTTATCTGAATAAATACCTATTTATAACTTTATGAGAAAAATTTTTCAATAATGATAATATTCCCATCGGTTTTTTAATAATTTGTTTGACATATTTTCTTTAAGTCTGTATACAACTATTGTGGAAATATTGAAGAAAATTTAAATTTTCTTAGTACAATAAGAAGTTTTCTTATTAGCTGAGAATTGTGTTGATAGTTAAAACCGATTTCAATAAAAAAAAAAACTAGTTTATCTGTCACTTTTTAACTATCATTTTACTCAAATTTTCGGTGGTTTCCTAACGTTGGGAAAAGAATTTGAGATTTCATAAAAAAAGCCTCTTTTTAAGTGCCGAAAATAAGACGTTTGTGTAAATTTATAAATGATTAGACTTGGTAGACTTCGCTTTGGGGGATGATATATATACACCCTCGTATCTACGTAATTTTTAAGAATATGCAAGATTAAACTTAATTATCCTATTCAAAATTATCCTTAGCACTCAAATCAGAAAATAATCCGAAAACAGCTAGTTCGTTTAACTAACCAATTCATCAAAATTCACAGAAAAACGACTAGAATATGATTCCGCAGTAAATAGGGATGGTTGTCGTTTGAAAAAAGAAAAAAGTTTTAAGACATATGAAAATCCAAATTATCGCATTTCTACGGCCAAAAAAAAAAAAAGAAAAAGGGGGGGGGGGTTTACACGTTCAGAAAATCACCCTGTACGTCATATTATATTATATATTTTATACGTATCAAACTATAGTCGTGTATTATTGAACACGTGAAGTGAATTACGCCGCGACAGTGAGTCGACTTTTTTTCTCCCTCCTCCCCCCATCCCACCCCTTTCTCGGGGCATTGTCTCCGCGCCCGCACGATGACGCGGTGCGGGCGAGCATATAATGGAAAACTTCACAAAGAAAGTATTCGACGGCCTTATATATAAAATTTTATATATATATATATTTGCGCGGAATATGTCTACTGCGGTTAGGTTTGCACAAAAGGATATTGCCTTTATATAATAATAATATGTCCTTCTCCTCCGTCGCGTCTGCTGCCACTGCTGTTGATCGAAAGTCATCATTGCGATGATGTGAACGTTTTTAAGATAATTGAAAACGAATAACCCCCCACCCCCATTTTCCCCTTGAAGTAATGAGCAAAGAGAAAGAGGGAGAGAGAGAGAGAAAGTGTTGGTGCGCGAATCACGGTGATTACCTCTACGGAAACTCGTGTACGCGTATATATTATTATTATTTGGCATTCCTACACCGTCAAACGAGTGCGATGATATTGATTTTTATGAAATCATCCAACCCCCCACCCCCACATTCTGTTCTCGGGGGTGGAGTACGCGTACCAAGGGACATGGGACGCGTATTGTTAGGTTCAACGTATATTATTTTTGGGGGTTAGGATGTTTTTGACGTCGAAAACCCCAAAAAAATGCGGCGTGCAAATCTGTGTCTAATAAATAAATATTAAAATATGCCCTTGAAAAAAAAACGAAAAAAAAAAATACATTTTAAAAATTTAATTATTAATGAATAATTTCTTTTTTCTATCCAAATTAAAATATGAAAAAAGTATGACATTTTAAAATTATAATAATGAGTAATTATTTATTAAACTACTATGACTTGTATGCGTTCTTTTTTTTTATTCGATAAAATAATTTTAATTGAAAGCAGATTAATTAGAATTTAATTAATTAGTGTTTTTTTTTTATTAAACACTTTATGACTCAAACGATAAAAGTTATTTTTACGTTTTGCAAATAGAAACTTGCGTTGGTTGTCGGATAACAACTCAGAAAAACTTCGTCTTAACATGATGGGAAAATATTTAAATCGGGTACAATCATTTGTAAAATAAACCAGAATATGGTAATCTGTCTTTTGAAGTTTCTTTTCCGTCGAGAATTTCAACGAATTTTCATATTCTCACTGTTGGGGAACGGATTTATATTATGTAAATGCATTTATTTATTAGAACAAGTTATGTAAAATCCGATAAGAAACGTATCCGATTTTGATCATTGTTATCAATATTATATTACATAATTTGCATATTTTAACGTTTTTCCTTATTTTGCATACATTAAAATGCATATTTTTATTTATAGTGCATATTTTTGTTTCGTCTTATATATTTTCACGTTTTCTTAATAAATAAATAAATGTGACAGATTACTTACATCAGTATATTATCAATTAAAATTCATTAATATCAATAAAATGACGATAATTAAGATTAAGATCTGATAATCCAAACCATCCGATGCAATAAAGTAAATATGAAAATTCAACGTCATATAAAAGCTTTTTTTTTTTTCGTTTAATTTCAAGGGGGGATGGATTTTTTGTGGATTAAAAATAGTTTTGGATAAGATTGAAAATGTTATTTTGGTAAAGTACACATGGTAAAGGTGACGAAAGTACTTTTTTCAATATCCTTTGTTTCATCATCTACTAAAATAAAATATTTTCAGCATTATATTTAATTTTAAGTGCATATTTAAAAAAATAATTGCCTATTTTGTAGCGTATTAAAATATTTTTAGAAGAATATTTTGAGGTTTTTTTTTTTGTGCAAATAAATTCGTTCCCTACTCATTATTGTTTAGAATACTTACTTCATTTTATTTTCAGTATTTTCTTCCACATGGTGTTTAATGCATTTTCCAATGATTCTTTAACTTTCTCTAAGATTTTTCGGAAATTCAATGAAAAATTATTATTAACTGAATTTCTGATACAGATTTCTAAACAACGAGTTATTTATATTGGTAAAAGGCAATTAATTAGTTTTTATAAAAAAAAAAGAAAGGTTTTTTCTAAATTTGATTTTTCAAAACATCCTTAGAGTGTTTGTTGTACAGACAGTTTTCATTCAGAATTCAGAATTCGGAAATAACTGATTTATGACGAGTGTATAGTTTTAGATTCTGAACAAAGTGAAGAAGCTAGTGTTTTTACAATGATGTTTATTTTTTTTATTTTTTTTTTTCTGTAAACACTTTTTCGTATAGAAATACTTGTCCAAAAGTTTCGATCAATAACTTTTTGAAACCGGATTCGCCTCTAGATTGTACTTTAGAGAGGTCATTTTTTGAATTTCTCAAT
>JAIPRM010010305.1:0-13893 GCA_025469315.1 Stegophylla sp. TES_Ste_2020
GTAATTTTTGTAAAATTTTGGGTTTTTTTTTTCAAAAAAAAAAAAAAAAAAAAAAAAAAAATTGAAAAATTGAGAAATTCAAAAAAGTACCATCTAGAGGCAAATTCGGTTTTATAAAGAAAAAAATAATAAATATCATTGTAAAAACACTAGCTTCTTCACTTCGTTCAGAATCTAAAACGAGAAATAGATCTGAATATAAAATAAACGTGAAAATGATTAACCATAAATGGTACTTATCAAAAAAGAATGGGAGGGGGCACCTTACATTTCACTTTATGACATATATTATAAATTGGATAATAATAAAAGCAATCGTTTGAAATGAATATTATTCACAGCCGATACAAATAGCTCTCGTTTTCAAAATCAATTGCCGTTTATAATGTGTGTGTGTGTGTGTGTATACATCGTCCGATATCGATCAACGATTTCGCTTGTAACATACATCATATTGTATTATTATTAGAAGATTTATATACGTGTCGTCTAGATCATTTCGTCGGATCTATGTGCGGAACGAGTACGATGTGTGTGTGTGTGTGTTTTTATATTTTTTTTTTTCGAAAGTACTTCGGTGGAAAAAGGTCGACACGTAATTATTATTGTCAAGAAATCGCAACGGTACTTTTTCGTCACATATTTATGTGCGTTAAAAAAATGATAAATTATCGCGTTTTCTTTCCGTTCCACGCACGCGGCTATAAAATAACAAAATATATTGTATTGTACACGCTATTATTTACGAGACTTATCAAACACGGATACATTTAAATCCGATGGACGACACGAAAGAAAATCTTCGAGATCTATTGCGATAGATCGCTGCAATAGATCGCATTGTGATTTTTGTGGATCGCCTATATCATTCTCCTCGCCGCCGCCCCGTTTTTTTTTTAACCGTCACACAGTGTGCCCCAGAAAGTTGATTTAGCGAGACAAAATTAGATTTTTTTTTTTTTTTTTTTTGAGTCACTATTTAAACTCAAAATAGCGAATTTAATTGAAAAATAGTTAGTTAGCTATTGATCAGATAATATGGGGGTTTTTAATTCCGTAGCCACAGCGTCGTGCAGTGTACAGAATCACCTAATTGTCTATGATAAGGTTTTTAATAACAAGCTAAATTACTATTATTGTTCTTGTGTATTATTTAGTTCACACATTGTCCGTTGAATGATATTGTATGAAATATTCTTCTTCAAACAAATTTATAGAGTCATGGAAGACAAATATATTTTGTATCCTTAATTTTAAGTCAACTTTTTTACTTGTCTGATTTAAGTTATTATGTACCTATGAAAATATTAGAAAATTCCTAATTTTAAAATATTAAAAGATACGAAAAATAAGTAGACACTGGTAGATTTTAGAATTTTATAGAATTTTAAAAGAGATGAATCTCCTCAAATGCCAATGGCTGTGCAAGAGGAGAGAGTTCCATAAGGTGTAAAGGTTATAACTATAGGTACCTAATTAACTATGCTAATTTATATATAAACAAAGAATTTGATTTGACAAATAAACTTAAAATGTAATAATTGATTAACATATTAAAATAATTTTTATACATACATAATATTTTTGAAGTTGTTAACATTTAGATCAGTGTTTCCCAATTTTTTTTTACGCAACGCCCCTTTTAATGTTAAAAATCTCTCACCACCCCCCATGAATTACATTTTTTTTTCAATTAGGTACCTTTTTTTAGTCCACATATTTTTAAAATCAAATTAAGCTATCAGCATCAACTAGATAAAAATTAAAAAATTAAATATGTATTTATTATTAAGTATGACATCTATTAATAAGAATGTAATGACAAATTAAATATTATCCACATATTTAATAATTCGTAATTACGATTATGTGACTGCAGAATGAAAAATATTCACATTAAAACAGTCACTGCCGACTTTTATAATGCCCCCCTTGGGTGGTTCTAACGCCCCCAAGGGGGCGATATCGCCCACTTTGAGAAACACTGATTTAGATCATGCTTATTGCAATATTGGATAAACTTATACTAAGGTCATTGTTGTCCGAAAACTGTTTTCATTTTAGTAATAATAATATTAGACTTGGATTTAAATCGACTAGAATAACTATGACTTGGAACTGCAATGTCATTCTTAACATTATACATTAGTAGACAAAGATTCTTATAACAAATGTTATATATTAGTATTTTCTAATTATAGCTTTATATGTCCTCTTAAATAAATTATTTAGTTTGGTAATTTGCGGCTTATCATTTTAGAACCTATATTATACATTTTATATTTGTACATAAATTGAAGAAAAATCGAATTTCATAGTAAAAAAAAACAAACCACAAGAATATTTTACTTTAAATAAAACATTTAACATATTATATTGTATTTTATCTTGTTTTAGATAATAATATTTTGATGAAATTTTAGTAGTGATAATTTAAATTTTTAAAATTATATTTATTAAATAATACATATTATAATGATGGGAAATCAGAAATCGATTTAATTTCTTATTGACTTTAATTGATTTTATGAATGTATAAAATGAAAACTGTATATAAATTTGAAGTAAGTATCCAAAAAAGTTACATACAAAATAATTATTTTGTAATTAAATACTTTCTGGAACAGTTTGCGTCACAAATGCGCTATATTATTACACACACACACACACACATACACAGTCACCGGCGATTGTTGACATTTACAACCAGTGTGTTTGGTAAATGTTGACCACACTTGAAGCACAGTGTATGTAAAAGGTAAGCTGTACACTTGAAATCAATTTGCAGTGTGCAAAAAAAAAAAAAAAAAAAAAAAAAAAAATGCTATCATTAAACGACGTTTTATCCGATAAGACAATGTCTTTTGAGACAGGAATAGGTATCGACAGCTGCTTCAAAAATTGGTGGCCAAGGGTATGTAAGATGCAATTGTAAAAAAAAAAAACACACACACACACACATTATCGCTGTTAACGTGAAATTCTCTTTGATGTAATATTATTTGTCATTATGTCCGTTGTGTCTAGTACCGATAATCTCGCTTTCGAACGCATCGAAAATATCGCGCGTACGCCAGTGGTTTTCAATCTTTTTTGGACCACGATCCAAATTTTCCTCCAAAAATCTATTACGACCCACCACATTTAAAGCGGGTTTCACAGCAGGGTTTACATTTGTAGGATAAAACGGCAGTTCTAAAACACGAAATTAGTTTATTACGTATTAATGATTGGCTAATAAATAAATATAATTTGACGAACGTGAAACTACTATCATTTGATAGTGATATTCGGTAAAAAGCGTAGATTTTTTTTTTTTTAGAAAATATGTATTTAAAATACTCTTCGCCGCGGCCCAGCGAAAATTGACCCGAGACCCGCCAGAATGTCGCGCGACCCACACAGTTTGAGAAACGCTGGTGTACGCGATAATATATAATATACTACTTTTTAGGCACGCTCTACATACATCCGTTAATTGGATTATTATTTGTCGAAATACGACGTGTACAATATAATATTTTCACGTATTATTATCGTGATCCCAATACGAGCGAAATATCGCGTGTACTTTCCGCGCGTGTCTTTGTGATTCTTGCAATAATCACTCTCGCCGATGACGTCACGTTGTAAATAATATTATAATAATAAATGGTACACATTAAGTCAGTGTACACCTATGTTACATAATACTGCTATGGTTAAGCGCACACACATGACGTGCAATTAATATAATAAATGTAATCGACTGCTCTCGATAATTGAAAAGAAGGGCTCCGCGCAACAAACGAGACAAGTCCATATTCGGAGGAATTATTCGGGAGACATGTTTTTTTTTTTTTTTTTTTTTCTATTTGAAAATTCGACACAAGTATCTTTTCAATCACGACATTACGTCAATAGTCGAGTAAAAAAATAATTTCAATTTTAAATACGATTTTCGATCTTCCAAAATAACTTGGAAGTATGAAACGCAATAATATGTGGACTTTCCTGGTTTTTTGTTCGTCAATTGTAATTCGTTTTTCGAA
This sequence comes from Stegophylla sp. TES_Ste_2020, assembly GCA_025469315.1. Lineage (NCBI taxonomy): Eukaryota > Metazoa > Arthropoda > Insecta > Hemiptera > Aphididae > Stegophylla > Stegophylla sp. TES_Ste_2020. Next base: position 4,032 of record JAIPRM010010305.1, read on the forward strand.
AACCAAGACAAGTCCAAAGACAAGCGCAAAAACCAGACAAGTCCATAAATAATCATTGTCGAATAGAAATGTAAAGAAAAAAAATCCGTATACGACAACATCGAAAAAGTGAGTTTCGAAAAAAAGTGGACTTGTCTGGTTGTCGCACGGAGCCCTTCGATAATTATTCGAAACCTTTGGTAATTCAAAGTATATTATCATCATCGGTCCGTTTGAAAATCACGCGGTAATTCGAATAAAAAAACAATGCATTTAAAAGTACACTCGGTAATTGGAAATTAAATTTTTGATAAAACTTGCCACTAACACGTGGTGACAATTCGAAGTATCATCTTTTCGACCCTTGGTAATTCGAGTGAAAAATTCACAAAATGTATTTTATCTGCAATCCGTATTCTTATAATCTTTTTGTTGATAATTAACTTCTGATTCAATCGTGTAAAATGTCATTATTGACATCATTTTTCATCTATAATTTTTTTTTTTATATAATATGTTTGATTTCACGTTTCTTGTTGTATTGAAGTAAAAATTTAATTGTTTTTGTGAAAATGGAATATTGATTTTTTTTTAATTTACCAAAAATTAAAATATTACAACTTTACCCCGCCAAACCTCCAAGTTAAGGAAAAACTCCTTTTTGAATGATTATTCTTTTAAGGAGTAAGAATGTGAGTGTTAATTTCCTTATTCTATACTTAACCTGAACGAAAATCAAGACCCGGAAACGAAATTTTTAAATATTCAAGACCCGAAATAGACATTTTAAAATATTCAAGCTCTGGAGCCGTTTTTTTTTCTCATCATTTCGGAATCGGAACCGATCATAGGCTCGAATAGGATGAAAAATTTGGGAGGGTTAATATTTTTTTATTCATTTTGATAAGTATAAAATATTTTCTGAAGTATATATATATGATGTACCTATTTTACCTACGCTTATTTATCATGCATCTATATAATGAAAATATATTTAAGGATCAAGGATTATATCGAAAAAAAACATTGAAATACAATTTGTAATAATTGTGTTTATTAGTAATTTTACAAAATTAATAATTGATTCATATAGTATCATATACAATATTATCATGAAGTAATATTCATTGTTACACCAGAAATATTTTTGTATATACCTATTCAAATATCATACATTTTTTGGGGAGGGGGGCTAAAAATACTTTTGGGGGTGCTAAGCGCCCCCCTAGCCCCCCATAATGGAACCGATAAAACCTATAACGATCATCAAGCAAATCGCCATATTAAAACATGATCAATCAATGGTCGGGGGGACAACGGCATCGAAAAAAAAAATAACGAATCAAAACACTTGGGCGATGAATCGGAGCTTTAATTTTATTTTCGACGAGAACGAAGAAGGCGTTCAATAGTAAAGAGGTGTTCCCCCTCCGCTTTCTCCGCCCCCCCGCCACCCCCCCCCTCCCGAAAACGATATGCTCGAAACTAGAAAACAATAAACAATACACCTTTTTATCGTACAACAACAACTCCACACGCGATATCAATAAATCGTATTCCAAATAGGTAGATCCCGTGCGCGTTTTTATCGTAACAATATTTTTTTTTTTCAATTATCATTAACCGTTAAACTCTACTACAATATAATATGTAGCCACAGAGACGCGCGCGTTCGTCTCGGGTAAAATTTTTTATAATTAATTACTCCGTGTACGGACGGAAAACGAAAACGCGTTCGTTATGAACGGACAGGTCAGACCCCGTAGGTATTGTTTTGTTTCGACCACTTTACACCTAGAGAGACGCATCGGAGCACGAGAGTTTTTCAATTTTATTTAATCCATCACACAATATCATATTTTATATTATTAATTTATTTATTATTATTGTATAATATATTATAATACGCCTATTATAAAAATCATAAACGAAATGTTCAATAACGACGCTACCTGTTGCACACGACTGCCTCCTGTTGCCTGCCGTCCGTAAAGCGCGTACGTGTAATAAATAACGGCCGTACGTGATGTTTTAGTGCAGTGTTTCCCAAAGTAGGCGAAATGGCCTAACTTCGTGGGGGGGGGGCGTTAGAACCACCCAAGGAGGTTACAAGCTCGATTCAGGGGCATTCACAAAGTCGGCAGTGACCGTTTCGACGTGCGACTATTTTTCGTTCTGCAGTCACATAATCGTAGTGTTGTACGAATTTCGTATTAAATATGTGAGTAATATTCAATATTAGTCATTACTCGTTACTTATAAAATATAGGTGTCATCCTTAAAATAATAAATACACATTTTATTTAATAATAAGAATAATAATGTTTATTTGCACCAATTAATATAAATATATAATATAAGAGTATATAATAGTAATAGTTAAACTTTGGTTCTCTTTTCAAAAGCAAAAGGCTGTACTGAAAACAGAGAGTTTGTAATTAATACAACAGTAGAATAAGATTTAAATTTAAAATAATATAATATTTGATTAGCTATTCGCATTTAAACATTGGCTAAGACGAGAAACTCAAAATGACGGTTATTGTGACAAAACGTTAGATACGTATATATTTTTTATACATTTATAAAATTATATTTTCTACAACATTGAATAATTTTATATGATTTATTACTTTATATCCGACCGTAATTATCGTATACTGATAACTGCTTTATTTGACTTAAAAAATATATGGACTAAAAAAAAGGTACCTAATTAAAAAAAAAAAGAATTAATTCAAGCGGAGGGATGGTGGGAGATTTTACATGTTAAAAGGGACGTTGCGTGAAAAAAAAATTTGGGAAACACTGTTTTAGTGTGTGTGTGTGTACAAATTTAGAAGTGGAAAAAAAAAACGTTCTCTACGTTCTCTGACATTGAAACGGACCGTCGTCGTCGGTCGAACACCTAGTTAAACGCCCTTACAGTTTACACGATATACATTACTTACATATTATTATTATTATAAATTATAATATATCATAATATTATAATATACCTACGCGCGTCGGCTGATAGCGGAGCGTTCTGTATCGTAATAATAATAATTTACCGCGCCGCCGCCACCTGTAGCCTCAACCACCTGTAGCCTCCTCCTCCGCCACCTGTTGTATAGCCTCCGAGCGCGTGGCATAACGTTCGAGCATAACTTTTATTAAAATATAATAATAATATGTATAATACATCATTGTACGATGTGGACGCCGTTTATGAGACACGCGGATACAAGATTCAGTGTGATTCAGTTGCTTTATTACATTCAAAATCGACCTGGAACGTATCCAAATACATTATAAATAATTCGGTTATGAGAATCAAATTTTGTAAAAAAAAAAAAAAAAAAAAAAAAAAAAACGATAAAAATTTAGAAGTAAATTGGTTTTAAAAAGTTACATATTCGTGTTATTTATAACTGGTTTCCAATCGTGCTTTGTAAAATGCATGTACAACATATTTTTCATAAATAATAACTAAATAAGTATTATACGCATATACATAGAATACATATTTTTATCTACGTGCGAAATTGACATATTTAACTGCATTAACTGATTTCAATTATTCAATAATATTTAATGTTTAGGTTAAAGTAAAAACCAAATAGTAGAGTAAAATTAATAAATAAAATTACAATTTTTGTTTTTTTCTCATTTTGTTATATAATTATTCATGCAATAATATAAGACTCACTTTTAGTACTGGTCTCAAAATCAGTCTTTTAAGCTCCTTTTTGACATTCGGTTGAAAATATGACAAAAACCGTTTAATTTTTAATACTGTTCCAAGCCTAACACTAGGCGAAAAATACAATAACTCGAAACGAAGAAAATATACGTGAATTAAAATATTTCAAAATCATAATTTATAAATTACGTTGGACAAGAAATTAAATTTTTCGAAATTCTCTATGAATTCGAAAAATGTAAACATTAAAAAAAAAAAAAATGTGTATTCAATATGAAATACATAATAACCCCGTCAAGACTCGAATTCTAGTCGCGCCACTGCCCAGTCCCGGGGTGGCAATAAGTAAATAGTTCCGGTAAATAATATTATTAATTATTATCGAATTCGGTCAGGTTTGTAAAAAAACATAACTAGTATTATACGACGTATACGGTTTGTAAAAATAATTATACATCACCTACAATAATATTGTAATCATGCGTATATATATATATATTAGAATATAATATCATTACACACCCGTTATCGTCGAGTCGGAATAGTCTATTTATTTATTTTTTTTTTTTATTTTTATTGTGTCTATTGCAAATGTATAATTGTCGGATGAAACTGGTTTTTTTTTTTTTAGTACACCGATCCGAATTCGTTTTATCGCTCACCTCGTTACACACGTTTCGCCTAGGTATTCATCATCCGTATATATTATTAATATTATCATTATTACGATAATATGTACATGTAAATATTTTCTTTGATATTATATTCGTGGCGTTGACCCGTATATTATGCGCATGCGCCGCGTAATAAATTAACATTAATTTATAACAGTGTTTATTATTCAGTTCGTTCCTCTCTCGTCAAACATTTAGGTATATCATAATATTTGACTCGAAACTAAACTACTGTTTAACACCCAATGTACTAACAATCAAAAATAAAGCTTTTTATCCTTATTTGGTATATCACTCTTCGGTTCTTTATTGGAACACGCACCGACGATAATATGGGATAATAATAATAATAACATTGGACATAGTGACCGATTTGAAAAAATTCAAAATAAAGTCCTTCGCTTTGTATGCTATAAAATATGCAATATTTACTCTAGAACTCCCCATTAATTGGTTATGAGAACATTGCGGAAATATTAAACTCAGATTCCTTAAAAACACACGTAGAATTACTTCCTACAACTCTTCTGAATAATGAAATTGATGATTCTTTTAGAAATATATTAAACCTATTAAATTTTTACAGTAACTAACCACATTAAAATATGTCAAATCACCCGATTAATATTTTAATGTCTCAAGCCAATTAATCGTAATGTTCATAATTTATATTCAAGTAAATATTTTCTCTCTTTCTTTCATAAATTTGTTTTAATTATTAATATTAGGTATATGTAAATACATTGGCAGTCTTTATGCTCCCTTTACTGTAATTAACTATATTATATTATATTATATATATATATATATGTATGTGTTTTTTTTTCTTTAAAAGTGTTATTTATCGTTAATTGTTATACTAATTGATCTTTATTGTGTTTACAAACTAAATTTGTCACTGTTGTTGTATTGTTTTTATAATGTAATATGTTAAATTGGACTTTGTATAAATGAATAAATAAGGGGTTGTGATGTGGGCCTTAAGTGGGGAATATAGGGGAAAAAGAAAATCGGACTAATAGACCGGCCGACTGGTGTGCGTGCCCGGGCCAGTAATGAATTTTGTGAAAAAATTTCGAAAAAAAATTACCGACTAATTGCTTTTTGTGTTTGGGTTTTTTTTCCCCCCACAGATAACCGCCAAACCCAACAGCAACAACAAGATGAACGATCACGTGGCCCGGTTGCGGGTGGTGCAAGAGGTTTCGTCGCGAAACAGTTCGGCCAGCTGGAACAGCAGTTGCACGTTTTCCACGGAGCATAGCGTACAAGTGAGTGAAAACCGTGCAAACGTCATAATACCGACTGATCATTCGTATTAAGCATATTGTCTAGATAAATAATTAAAGACTTCGTTTTTTTTATTATTTATCGGATAAATAATTTATATTGTTAGAAAAACAATAATTTATACAATACAACTCGAATAGAGATATTATGCTTTACATATTTTCCCACAGTAATAAATTGTGAGCTCACACGTTAGATTTTACAAAATTTAATTTTTTTTTTTTTTTTTACTCATTCTATGCGTTTTGAAGTCACCAAATAAATACTGAATTCTAAATATTAAGTTGTAAGTTGTAGAATACACGGGTATAGACTGAAAGCGAATGTTTTTTATTTACTAACAATTTTGGCTTAAAGTAATTTTGGTTTATTTATTATTAATTTTTAATAATTGTAACTGTAACGAATTTATTAGGAAAAAAAAGTTGTTATTATCTCAGTCGTTTCAGTTGAATTGTTGTGAATTCTACGAGGACTATAATTTTTAATAAACCGGAATTTCCAAAAATGTTTTTTCGTTCAATCATGGTTAAGTATGCATCGAATATAATATAACGTATTATAATAATCACCACCGTGGGTAAGCATATCTCGCCCACGAATGCTGCTCTTAACTCGATCCGTTGTCGATCAAAACTGATTATAGTATTGTTAGTAGATTACATTTTTTTGACGATTTCCGTGTCAAACATATAGTATTACGTATACACCGTAGTGTGTGCTAGATGATATAATAATTATCGATTTCAGTTGTCCATGCGCAGTATGTTTTAGTGAATGATTATTTTTTTTTAATTATTAATAATGAAAATAACAGTTTTATAACAGCAAATGCACCAAAACGGTTAATGTCACCAAAACGAAATCCCGCGTCGAAAAGTGACGGGACGCCTTTTCACGTGCCCCACCCCCCCCCGTTATCGGGTGGCATCATCGTCGGTGTCCGGAACCTAATTTTGTAATAACATAACAAAACCCAGTGTAAACACACGTGAGTATATGATATCGTTATAATCGCGACAGTGAACAACAATAAGAATAAAACAATGAAACAATGAGAGAACATAAAAAATTAAAAAAATGATAAGGCGATAAAATTATTGTTATTATAATAGCTCAGTGTTTCTCAAACTTTTGCTACAGTGCCGACCCCCCAAATTAGATATATCCAATTTTTAGCGACCCTTAAATATATATTTTTTTCACATTTAAGTATAGATTTGCAATAGGATTAAATAATAAATACAATAAATATATTATTTAAAAGAAATATAAAGCATCCATTTTACTTATAATACATGTAAAAAAATTCAAATAGTCGTTGTTGTTGATCTGAAATGATTTTTTTGGATCTTTGATTTAATAGAATTTGTTAAAAAAAAAAAAATTCAGTCAGTATTCCCATTGAATTTATAATAATATGACAGTTAGAGGGGAAACTGTTATTTCACATAAATAATTAGTTTAAAATGGACTAAAGGTTTTAGTGTTTCTAGTGTTTCAATTGGGTTAAGATAATCATTTTAAATTTTCAACCGAAATAGACATATAATTTTGATGTTTTTACAAATCTATTATGTAATATTTATTCTAAAGTCAGTTCTTCATCGACAATAATATATGATACAATGAGCATAATATTGTCATCAGATTTTAGGATGGGTTTATATTACCTACCCTTGTTATATTCTGTATATTCGTTTAAATTTTGGGCGACCCTAAATAATTAGTTAGCGACCACCAAGGGGGTCGCGACCCCCAGGTTGAGAACACTTAGATCACGTACTACGGATGTAGCGACAATGACTGATAGCTGTGTCCAACATATTTCAGGGCACCTGTATGATGTGCGCACGCGTTGTGCTCATGCGCCAAATCAAATAAATTTAAATTTAAAATTGTAACTTATTAGTTACACACAACTAATATCACGCATGCGCATTTGTGACAAGTGACCTGAAATTTATATGTGCTGGGGATGGCGTTGGACACAGTTCAGTATAGAAGTAAAATATAGTATATTATTATCTGAGGTTGAGAAACACTGTAATAGCTCTGATACGACAACACAGACGCGTACCGGCGCGCGCAAAAACAATGGTTGCACGTCATAGAACGTAATATAAAACGATAATGATAAAATATCGATTACTCGATAGAGACGCGTACAGGGTCTGAGAAGAGAGAAACAGTGAGAGAGAGAGAGGGGGAAATAAAAAGTGAAAAATATAATCGTCGTGTCCCGCCGCTGCAGTCGTCCGATATGAAAATCGACGGCGTGGGCGGCGCGCGGTTAACCCGACCGGGGGCCTCACGTTTTTGACATTGAAATCGGACAATGTAATTTAGGAATAGTGAAAAAAAATGTGTATAAATATTTTTTACATTACGATGTGCGCTAGCACCGGACTGCTGCTGCTACTCTTTATTTTCCTTCGTAGCCTCTGTAATATAATATTATACTGACTACGCGACCGCAACGGCAGCCGCCCACAGGGATCCGGTGGGTGTTTTCGGCGTTTTTCGTTATTATTATTATTATTATTATTATTTTAATGCGTTTTTCTCTCTCTCTCTCTCTCTCTCTCTCTCTCTCTCGCTCTATTCTACTCGTTCGCCGCTTTTGTAACCGCCGCCACCGCCGCCGCCGACTCACGTCAAGTGAATAATAATATTATTATAGGCGTGAGGAGACTTGAACGCCCGTCCGTCACACAGGTGGTTTCGTGTCGGATTAACAAATTTTATCGACCCCTGCAGGGCAGACGGAATTTTGGGGCGCCCTAAAAACACTATTATACACTCACATCACATAAGTCACGTTCGTCGTATTGAACTAAGAGTCATCTCATTATTTAATCAGAAATATGCTTCGGAAGTATGCGTCATATGATAGGACAATATTTCAATATTATGAAATTTCAAAGTCCTCTTTTTAGTTTTTTTTTTTTTTTCAATGATTTTCTTTAAAAGTGCTTATTTCCCTTTTCTCTGACCCTGTCCATGATTTTTCTAATGATTATTTCCATAAAATCGTTTTTGATAGAATTCAAATTTAAATAATTATTTCTTGTCACGTTGTTCTTGACAAGACTTGTTTTATACATAAGTGCGCTTATTTTTGTTTTATTTTTAATTTGATATTTTAATTTATAAATCAAATAATTTTTTTCTAATAAAATTAATTGAAAATAAAGTTTTGTTTTGATAATGATTTTCCTAGTCCTTCAAAACTTTTTTTATTTAGATTAATTATTGTTGCTGAAATTTATGATTTATAAATGCCTGTTTAAATGCTTCTAATGATGTTTTTAAGTGATTAAAGTTCCGAACAAGGATCATAACTAGGGAATTTACTAATGAGAATTTTTTTACGTACTTAATAATACTATAATAATAATTTATAATAAAATGATTCGTAATAAATCATAAAAAATAAATTCACTTTTTGGTGAAATGTAATTAAAACAATATAAAAAAATTTTTTACTGAAAATACTTTGCAAATATTCTTGAAAACCAAATTTTAAAACATGAAGTGATTTACGATTCAGCACTAAGTATTGATTTAAATATATTCACTAAAATAATATACATATAAATATATATATATATATATATATATATATATTTGATTTGTACGAGTAAAATCAAATACATTTTTAAAAACACATGTTAAAACAGAATGTAATTATTAAACGATCTAAAAAAAAAAATCCGTTATATATTTATATCAATTACAAAATTAATAGCTATAAACTACAAGTAGTGAATATACATTAAAATGTGCACTCTGTACCTATTGTATAATTAGTTGTATTATAAATTAATTCGATGGGAAAACGACACTAATGACTTTAATGAACTTGATCCGCGAAACGATAAGAAACTTATTATAATTTTCTTCAATGTTAATCTACTCACGAGTTGTGTACGGGAATGAGAAAAACTATTCAATATTTGCATAATGTATTCAAAAAAAAATAAAATAAAAGCCGGACATACTTCGCACGACGGGTGGTATTCTCTTGACGGGCGTATTAAATTTTAAAGAAACGATAAATCATTTCTTCAGTAAAATGATTCTGAACGAAGAAAGTTAATAATAAAGGAAAAAAAAAATTTTCGAAAAATGTCCAAAATTTTTTTTCACATTTTCAAAATTTTCTTGCGCCAAAATCTTTTTTATAGGATTTTCTATCTATGTTTAAATTTTCATAAAATTCGGATCAAAA
>JAIPRM010010306.1:0-13892 GCA_025469315.1 Stegophylla sp. TES_Ste_2020
ATTTGACAAAAACGACTCGGAAACCATCATTTTTTGATTCGAATTTGATGAAAATTTAAACGTAGATAGAAAATATTATAAAAAAGATTTTGGCGCAAGAAAATTTTGAAAATGTGAAAAAAAATTTTGGACAATTTTTGAAATTTTTTTTTTTTTTTATTATTAACTTCCTTCGTTCAGAATCGTTTTACTGAAGCAATGATTAATCGTTTCTTTAAAATTTAATACGCCCGTCAAGAGAATACCACCCGTCGTGCGAAGTACACCCATCGTGCGAAGTATGTCCGGCTTTTTTTTCTTTTTTTTTTTAATACATTTCACATATTAAATAAAAGTAAGAGTTGGCAATTTCATAAATATTGGTTGATAGAATTATTGATTTTTTATAACGAATCAAATTACCCCCTTATTCACAGACTTATTTTCGTTATTAGTTAGTTCATAAAATTTGTTATTTCTTATTTTACGTATGCATACTTACTCATGGCCAATTTTACGTACACTTACATTTTTTCAAAATCGATTGATTTAATGAGTTTCGAGTGCTTATACATAGTTGATGTTTATTTTATAATAAATTTACATTTATAATGCTTACAAATAATTAATTACACCGTTATTCCAAAACTGGGTTTTATTTTCTAAAAAAAAAAAAAAAAAAAACTCATCTAAACCGCAGCAGTCGGCCGTCGATCACGCATTAATCACCACAGGAAACCTTAAATCCGTTGATACATTAACATCGATTTATCAACAAAAAGAAAATGCAAATAAAATCTATAATAATATATCGGACGGTTGTTTTGTTGTTTCAAAAGTGTCCGGCACAACACAGTACAATAATATTAGCCTACTCACTGTGTATAATACATTAATACATTCTTCTTTTCGAAGAACTCCGGAAAACATTAATCTACGACTATACGTATACGTAATTCGTATACGCGTTTCCTGCGCGCGCGCGCGCGCACACCGAACAAACAAAACTATCAAAATATAATATTTACTACGACTTTTTATCGTTTCGTTCGGCCGAAAAACAAATCGACCCGTACGCGTGTTGTACACTGTATAATATTATATACATAATCGACAGGTTTTTTAAAAACGCGTGTCGTCGTCGGCGAACGGCCCGCCGACTGCAGAGCCGAGTCGAACACAATGTTATTTTGTAGTAGTTAAATAAACGTACATATTATACGCGTCAACGTATCAAACGGTATATAATATTATGTGTGTGTGTGTCAACACGACTAGAGTGTTTTTCGATGTTTTCCGTCTTGCGGTCCGCGTGTTCTCCCGAAAAGCGGAGCGAAGCACACACAGGTGACTCGATATTACGTATACCATCGTGTGGGTATTATATATATATATATATATATATATATAAAAAAAAAAAAATATATATATATATATATATTATAATATGTATGTTTTTTCGATGTAAAGTAAAACCGACAACCGCCATTACATTTCGTGTACACCGCAGCACCACATCATTATAATACGCATTCGAATTTTTAAATATTATTACTATCATCGTTTAAAGCGTGTGTGTGTGTGTGTGTACAGCACGAAAAAACAGAATAACGTTTAGTCGACTACATAATATATATACCGTATTCTTGTGCTTACGTACACACATATTATTATAATATTATACACCGAGGGATGTCTAAAACGTGTGTATGTATTATATAACATTATTATGTCTAACAGTGTTGGATTGTTTACATATATATATATATATATATATATATTATATTATATTTCGTATGGCGGGTGTCGGAATAAAAAAACGGTGGTATAAACTCTAGCTCACACGATAATAATGCAAAACGCACGCGAATACCGTAAGCTCAGTAGTAAATGTATATACTACGGTTGTGGAATGTCGTTAATTAATCAAGCGATACAGTGGCGAAACCATAGGGGGGGGGGTGTTCTGAGTGTCTGGACACCCCCCTTAAATCATATATTTTACGGAAACTTTATTCAATAATCATTGAAAAAAAAAAAAAAAATTTTTTTAACCTCTATTATTTCAAAGATAAACTTGAAACGTGCTTTAAAAATTCACGTTGTTGAATATGCAACGCTAAAACAAAATATAATAACATTATAATAAATGTTAACTCGTAAAATAGGCAGTTAGATTTTTCTACTTGAAATTTTTAATTAAAAAGAATTCTTGTAAAGTGTCAATTAATAACATTGATTATAATTTAAAACTGAAATAATTGTAGTAACAATTTATAGGTGGACACCCCTCTTGAAAATATCCTATTTATCATTTTATGTCGAAGTAAAATAAATCGCTAAGAGTATATTGTCCCCCACGCAAATCTTTTAATTTTTTCCCCTTTTTGCATATAATTAAAAACGTGTATAACACAACAACATGATAAAGCGTTAATTACATTTTAATTCACATGGCAAGGACCTGTCAAAAAAAAAAAGTTTATAGATTCTAAGTACGTATTTGATATCAGAATTGATTATAGATTTTCTGGCGACCGCGTTTCCAAGTCGACGGGTCTCGAGAATCCGTTCGGACTACGTAATCAGATTTTTGAACGGGAAAATAGGGATGTGAAAACGTCTGAGTCCCTGATTTTAAAACGGCGCACGGATTCCGGCGGCATCCGGTACGACGTGACGACGGTAAATTGTGCCGATCAGTATTTGTTTACCTATAAAGCTTGGTAGGTAGTACTAAGTTGTGCGGAAACATGTTATATTATTTATTATTTAAAGTGTACGATATTATTTTGTATAGCTTAGATTATTTACTAAAGTTGAAGCCATATTCATCTCGCCTGTGTTTAAGTAATTTTCTAATTTTAATAATTTTATTCACTTAATCGTTAAATCTATATCACATTTTTCACACATTAAGTTTTTACAGATTTTATCGAATCTTAGATTTGATTTTATATTTTATTCATAAAAAATTTACAAAATAAAAAATATATGTATAAAAACAAACGTCCAGCAATAGAGAATTTTAAAAGTCAACTGTATTATTACATTGCATATTATACCGTGTAAATTAAAAAAAAATTCGAGAATTACAAAATATGCCAAATTTATTAATTTGTTAATAAACAATTCAAGTGTGCCAAAAATCCATCAAATAGTTTAGAAAGCAATATTGAAAATCTCATACATTTCACTCATTATACATATTTCGTACGAATTAAATGAGTGAAAAATTTGATTGAATTTAACAATAAAATCAATAAGATTGATCAAACAAGAAAATCACTCAAATGGTAACCATAAAAGAAATGAAAGAAATAAAAGAACTAATAATTATGTATCAGGAAGCTAAATTTATTCGGCGCAATTTACCCCAAAGCCCGACGACGACGGGATGTTATTTTTCAATTGAAGCGCGCCCGTTTTGTACGTCGGTCGTTTTGTACACCGAAGTGTTCTATTTCGGTAACGTTTTAAGGACCAATAAATACTTAGGTTATCGCTTCAATAAACCGCGAGCCGGGAGAAATTTTTCAAGTTTTGACGACCTCGTTTTATTGCGTTTTCCACATACCGTTCTCGTGTATGTACTATATTTAAATAAGCGCACACGGATGGGGGTGTGAGATTCGGAACGAGCTAAGCAGCCTCTTCACCGAAAACCATACAAAAAAGAAATATCGTTTTACTCACAAGAACATTTTAACAGTACCAAATAATATCATTTCATGTAGTTCGTGTGTTCAATGAATACACCGTGGTAATCATAGAGTTGTGGGGTTTAACCCTCCCCCCCCCGGAAATCATTTGATAAGTTATGTCAAATGTACAATAAGCGAACATTATTTTATTGAATATTATTGTATATTTTATTAACAATTATTAAAAATTAAGGGCATTAACACACAAAGTGTTTCAAATGTACAGTTAAATTGACTAATTATCATACCACAATAATTGTAACTCTGTTTATTATATCATGTAACTCGTCAAGTTACAGGTTGGTGATTTCTTTTGTAATTTTGTAACTGACTGCAGGCACGATTTGCGCAGTTTGAAAATTGTTCATCTTCAAAAAGATAATATTATAATATTATAATAAGTAATAACAATAATCGTATTGTACTTCTACTTCTACTTCTGCTGCTGCCGCTAACCGATTCGGGTCGAGAGACGAGGTAACGACCTGATTATCCGACACACAGAGACATCTGTTCCGTATAATACTGGCATATAATAATATTATATTATTATTATTATTATTATTATTATAGTGCTTTATCGCCTTCGCCGTCGTTCGGTTTCCAAGGCGATAATTTCGCATTTCCTTCCGCACTTTCCCCCGTCACAGACACCCCCTACTCTTTTTAGTCGCCCCCGCTGTAGTTAAAGTGGACTCGCGTGTGTGTGTGTGTGTGTGTGTGCGTGCGCGCGCGTGTATGTAATCGAGGAAAACTTTGTCGAGGCCGCCATTAAAACCCTGCCGGCGCCCCCCTCCCCCGTGTGTGTATACGTATATTTAAACGCGCTTCGCTCAACTCGGCGGCAAACTCTTGTAAATTACATCGGCCGCAAATGGCTTCCTGTCGAGCCGAGGCTTGTAATTGTGTATATATCCCTTTAAATCCCCGAGGGACGCTTCGTCCGTGTGTGTACGTGTGTACGTCGTGTTCGTGTATATTACGCGTATAGAACGATATAAACTGCAAACATATTTTCTCACACACGCGTACGAACCATAATAGCGCATAGACACACTCACGCACGCACTCGCTACGCCCCGCCGCCGTACACGCAAGTTCGGCCCGGGAAACGTGTGTTAACATTCAGCCAAACAAGTTGGAACACTGGTCTTAAACGCTATGTAAAGCCATTTATTTCCTCGGGTTTTCCCAATTGTATATGGCACAACTGCTGCTGTACGTACAACGCTACTACTCCGCGTAAGTACACACACACACACACACACACATGTACGCACACGTGTTGGTGTGTGATAATAATATAATATGTGTATATATCATTCCGTCGTCGGTCTGTTTGCGAGGCGCGCGTGTGTGCGTGTGCGAAGTTACTGCCGCGCGATTGAACGCAAATTTTTGTACCGCCGCCGAACGTACGCTGACCTAAGAGCATTTTGATTTTTTCGCCATCATCAAAAACGTTTTTACAGACTCTCCCACCCCCGCCGACGAGCCCCTTCGCTGAGGACCTCCGCTCTTGGTATCGTACGAAATAATTTTGATTTTGTAAGGATAATAATTAATTATCTCGTAAAGGTCGGTACAAATCGAGGCCTTTGTTCGTTTGCCATAAATCATGTATAAAATGGATTTCCCGAAAGTCTACTTGGGCTTGCAATAGATGCAGTTGCCCTCGAACTCGGTGTTGAGCCGTGTGTCGTTCGTATGCGTTAAGATAGACCAGGGTACTTTTTAAGCAATCTAAAAGACGTAAGCACTCCAGGTACTTACAAATATTATACAAATAACACGTATTGGAAAATAAACGTTTGAGTATAAGTTATTTTTTTAAATGTTTGTTTTATTATAACAAGAAAAAATTGATCTTTTACTCGGCCAATTTTATATTTCACTAATAACTGTAAAAAAAAATTAAAAAATATATTTGACGAGAAAGCAAAGTGATAAAGTTAAAAGTTTCGTAAAATAATTTTTTCACATTTTCAAAATATTTTTACGCTAAAATATCTATATTTCTCATATTAATATCTATCTATAGTTAAATTCTCAGAAAGTTTGGATTAAAAAAAGACAGTTTCCGTGTTTTTTCAAGTCAAATTTTCGGTAGTTTTCCCAAATTATAAGAAAACTATTGACGATTTCGGAAAAATTACTTCTTAAAAGTAACATTTAAATGTAATTCGTAATTGAAAAAGTTGCTGTTCGAAATGTTTGGAAATCTATTTTTAAATGAAAATAAGCATCACTATAAAAACACTAGCTTCTTCGCGCTCTACTCAAAATCTAAAATATTAAGAATTATAAACCCTAAATTATTGTTACTTTTTTTATTTTTTTCACCTAAGACAAAATAGTTTCTAAACCGAAATTTTGTGCATGTCAATCGTTTTGCGTCTGTGTTAGTTAAGTAGTAGAGAGTACTATTGATCATCCATAAGCAGTGTGGAAAAATCCGGACATACTTCGCACGATGGGTGTTGTTCGCACGACGGATGGGATTCTCTTGGCGGGTGTATCGCTACAGCTGCAGCATTACAAATAATAATAATATAACATCTTATTTCGCGGGCGCACGTGTCAGAAGCCGAAAAGATAATAATAAATAATAGGTATAATAATAATACAAGTCGTCTCGAGTCGCTTTTATGTATTATATTATATATTTATACGTTGAATAGAACCCAGCAGAGTGAGACGATGGCAATTTTTATCCTTATACACACACACACAATAAATCCGTTGTGCCATTTTTGTACAAACACAATATATGTTCCTTAAGGCGACGAACGAATGAAAACATAACGTAATATTATACAATATGTGACACACACACACACACGTACACGAGCACGCCTACGAGCGCTTTTCGCGGATGTGTGTGTGTTTGTGTGTGTGTGTTTGTTCGGTCGCTTCTCGATAAACAGGCGTTTAATAATAACGTCGCGCGACGCCGCTGCCAACACCGCGATAGTCGAGTCCACAAAATGAAAAAAAAAAAAAAGAAAACGAAGAGAAATAAGAGTAGAAAAAATTTTTAAAAAAAAAAATATCGACTGCCCCCGCCTTCTCCACCACATCCCCCGTCACGACTTTACACACTCACACACACATATATATTTGTTATTACCAAGTGATACACAATAATAATGTCGTGTCGCGAGCGCGTTCGAACGACGACGGTTTGCCGCGGGCGTTCTCGACCTTTCGGCCGCGCTGCCGCCTCCGGTCGCCATGGTTACACCGACTGCGTGGAAAATGACAACGGACTATATACTACGACTTATACTGTACTACAACTATACGACGAACGACTACGACGACGACGCGCGACGTCCGTCCGGTGTACGCATGTCTTTCCATCCCCTCTCCTCCGCCTACCGTCACCCCTTCCCCGTCCCTCCAAAGTGCAGTATCGGCGGGGACGCGCGGCGTTTCTACTTTTCCCGGAGGACGCGTCGCCCGCCCCTGCGATGCCATCACCGCCGCTGCACCTCCCCTATCCCTCCCCGCCGCCGCCGCCGCCGCCGCACCTGCCACGTGAAAGCGTCCCCCGAGAACCCGGCAGCAACGAACGCGCGCGGCGCCGGAGACTTCTCCGCGGAAACAAATCGCTCTCTGTTGCTCTCTGCTATACACGACCGCCGCCTCCCCTCGAGTCCCCTTAACCCGTCCACTCGGCGTCACCGAGACCTGAACCCTATACATACACCTATATACCGCTGTGCTGTGTTCCGCTCTATACCGCTGCAGTATAATAATATATACGTAGTACTCGTGTTGTTCGATTTGAGCGTTTTCTTCGTACCCGCGCGCGTTCTTCCGGTTTCCATCCCCACAACCGGCTGTGCCCCCCCCACCCACCCCAGACGACCGCAAACGCGATGTGAGGTACGCAATAAACCATTCAACAATAATCTAAAAACGCGCGTGGACGACTTTAATGCAACGTTTCTCAAACTGAGGGTCACGATCACTTTGACCAGGGGGTTGCTTATATTAAAACGCTGATTTAAATGAAACTTTTTATTGAACAAAAAAAAAAAAAAAAATACTTAAAATAATAATCCCTTTTACATTCCTCCTTGCACCTCTAATTACTTAGCAAATGAACATATCTCAAGATAAATGACTCTTGCTAATGTGGATGCTTCCTACCTCTTTTAATACTTATATTATACCTATTACGTATATATTTCAATTTCTGTGTATTTCGATAATTATAAGTATCGTAATTTGTAACTATAATTAATATCGTAAACTGTATATATCTAATAATTTTCTAAAGGGCTAGTCCCGTAAATATAAAATGAATAAATAAATAAGATTAAAACTCCATTGTTAATGGAAATTCCCAACAACTCGATACGTAACGTTTACCTACCAATGACAAGTTTATCGTGTCTACACGTGGTATTTATAAATTGATATTGAAAATTATATGTCCTATGCCCTATAGTATAATTTTTATTGTTCTAAATTGTACCTAATATAGATGGGTAGGGGGGTCGCGAAGTGATTGACCATATTTTATACCTATTTTGGGGGTCGTGACACTAAAAAGGTTAATTTATTAAAAGTTAATTATTTATAAAAAAAAAAATAATCGAGTGTTTTATGGAATAATGCAATAGGTAATTTAATTTGAGAAATCATAGATTATGAATTTGAAATCAATATAATATAATATTACCTATGCACTTATCACATTAAATATGATATCAAAATGGCCTTAGATTCTTATCAGTTCAAAACTACAAAGACGTAATGGTTTCAATTACGAATGTCCTGTCCGTGTTTATAAAATCAAATAAAAATTCAAAAAAGACACATATTATATGCAATTCATTGGTATGACTCGAAGAGAAATGATAAGTGTCAAAGTTTTATTTTCTTTTCCCTCAAATATAATGTTAAAAGTGCGTATAAATGCTTACAAGTATTAAAAATAAGGTCTTCTAAAATCATCTTTATGACAGGGATAACGCAATAAGAAATACGAAAAACTCTCTGTATTCTGGCGAACAAATAAAGAAAAAAAAAAAAAGCAATTATAATTACAAGTAGAACGGTGTCATTTTAGAAATTTCGAGTCAAGTTGACATATTAGTATATTAACATTATTGATATTAGTTTAATTATTATAACCTGTATACTCTGCAACTTTGTAAAATATAGACTTACTAGCATACATACTACTTTGACTCAATTTTACGATGGCGCAGTGTCTTTTTTTTTATTACCGTCGTTTTGTCATCCCATTAGCTCAAACTATTCCCTATATTGTAGCTCGATACATTATACATTAAAGTAAGTATATCTGGTTTTAGTAACTACTCTTTGACGTTTATGAATGATTAATATTTTATATATTATGTATTATGTTAAAATCGGTTGTAACGTTATCATCTATGCCATTCAATTTTCAATGAATAACCAGTCAATTATTTTCGTATTTATTTCGAAAATCTTTTGTTGTGGTATCACAATCAACTGTTTACAAATACTGAAGATGATAATGAATAATTTTAACCCGTTCTGTTCGCATCAGTAACAATATTATATAAAAATATCAATGTCGAGGTCACTGCTCATTATAACATATTTAATAATATTGTTATTATCATATAATTATGAGCTCGAGACGTGTACGCACAATATTGACGAGTTCAGTGAATAAGGTTAATAACGAATGACATTATTTAACATATTTTATTTTAATTTCATGTTCGATACAAGATGATTTACAAATAATAGTTTTAATGTTTATGGAATTCGGACAGAACGGAACGATACTATGTACAGCATTAATTCACTATCGATATTAAACGAAAAAAAGAAAAGAAACCCGTGCCATTGGAGAAAAAAATAAGAGCGTTCATGAAGTATTATTATTTGATGTATTCATTTTTTTATTGCCGCGCCTAATAACGAGGAGCTCGCGTTGAAAACAACCGTGGTTTAAGTATTCAACATTCTCGCTGGCCCCTAAATCATCGTGTCGGATAAAAAAAGAACATAATATTAAACATTCGTGTGGACTTAATAATAAATTACCGACAAGCAAGAAAATAGACTCTACTACTACCAAAAACTTATTAAATTCTTCCGTCTGTACGCCGCGCTACCACGCGTTTTTATATTATTTAATAATATGTTCTCCCGAAAATATTATTCCTTTTCGAGAAATGGCTTCTCGTTACGAAACACAATATTTTATTTCACATAAAAGTTATTTGATATTGACAAGGCAGTAAACGCGTCCGGGGGGGGGGATATACTAGAAGATAATGATAAATGGTAATATTTTATTACAAAACACATTGCATGTCGGACACGTATTTTATTGAAAACGATGATGAAATCTCTTACCGATTTTAAAAAGGAAATGTTATTGAATTAATAATTTTATATTTGTTATAATAGTGCACAAGATACGCGTGTACAGTGCGAGGCACGTGTCATTTTTTTTTTTATCATCTCTTCGGGCTCTGTCGTTACAGATCAGACGAGCGTCTCGGGGGCAAACTTGCGCGACCAATAGAAAACGTTCCCATTTGTTATCACTGTTATCAATATTTTAGATTCTGAACGGAGTGAAGAAGCTAGTGTTTTTACAATGATGTTTATTTTTTTTTTTTCTGTGTACAACTTTTCGTATAGAAATACTTGTTCAAAAGATTCGATTAATAACTTTTTGAAACCGAATTTGCCTCTAGATTGTACTTTAGAGAGGTCATTTTTTGAATTTCTCAATTCTTCAATTTTTTATTTTTTTTTGGAAAAAATTTGACAAAAACGACTCGGAAACCATCATATTTTGATCCGAATTTAATGAAACTTTAAACATAGATAGAAAATCATATAAGAAAGATTTTGGTGCAAGAAAATTTTGAAAATGAGAAAAAAAAATGTTGTTGTATTTTTCTAACATTTTTTTTTCTCATTTATCTTTTTATATTATGACCTAACTCGTTCAGAATCGTTTTATTTAAGAAATGATTTATCGTTTCTTTAAAATCAAATACACCCGTCAAGAGAATCCCAACCGTCGTGCGAAGTATGTCCGGCTTTTTTTTTTTTTTACATTTAAATACATATTTTCATGCCGAAACGATCCGCTGCGTTCGTGTAACGTCAATACCAATTTCGTCTCGTGAAAACACTGAAATTGTCGTGCGAAGGAATTTCTGCACACGTCACGGCTGAGTCTCTGGGGGGGGAGGGGAGGCTTCATTCCGGGGGATGCGTACTATATGTATATAAAACGCGACGTATTATATACACACAGATATTGCTACTCGATAATAACAATGATAATAGTAATTATAATAATAATTAATCTAACCGGAGGCGGCGGCGGCGGCGGCGTGTATGTGAATATTATTATTACTCAAAGACGATAATACTGATTTATATTATATTATTATGGGAGACAAACTTACTGCTGAGGGCGCCCGGACGTGTGTGGTGCAAACTCTATTATCGCGACAGTGACAGGTACGCTTGGCATATTATACGTTCGTGTCTTTGTCGGGCGTTTTTAAACCTCCCCCCCCCGGGGCTTGTTGACACAATGTCACGAGGTGGGTGGGTGGGGGGGACTTAGTGGTGAATACTAACAACGCGCGCGCGTGCTCATTGTGACGTAGGCGTAATATTATTAAAAAAAAAAGCTTTCTGAGTCGTTCCGTTTTCGGTTTAATGGCGAACATCAAAAGTATCCGTTCGTGTTGTGTCATAATACCCGGAGTGTCGAACATTTTGGACGTGGAGATATTTAGGTATATAGAAATAAATAAAAAATCATTACATTATTATATACCTAATATAATAAATTGGCGTCAAAACAAGTAAATGGGTACAGTTTTTTAAAAAAAAAAACCAGACATACTTTAAACCATGAGTATTCTATGGTCCTTAGGTGGAATTTGGTAGGTATGTTAAATTTTCGAGAAACGATAAATAGATTTTTTTAATACAATTATTCTGAGTGGAGCTTCAGTTCATATAAGACCATTTTATTTGAAAATTAATAAGTTTATTTATATTACAAAAAAATGTATTTCATACTCAACCAGATTTATCTTCTACAACTAAACTGAGAGCAGAAAACAAATTGTTGATGTAAAAAATTAGGTTGATCAAAAATTTTTTAAAAAATTTTTTTTTCACATTTTCAAAATATTCTTTCACCAAAATATTCTCCAAATTATTTTCAATTTATATATTTAAATTTTCGTAATGTTTGAATTAAGAAAGAAAAGTTTTAAAGGCGTTTTTAACAAATTTTGGGTAGTTTTTCCAAAAATTATGGAAAACCTATTAAAAATTTCGAAAAATTACCAACCAAAAGTTCCTTGAGTGTGACAAATTTTGATTCAAAAAGTCACTTGGAAACCTCTAGTTTAATAGATGAAAATAAATAAATAAACACAGAATCTAAACAAACATAAACAAGTCAGAAAGGATATAAAATAATATTATATAAGTTAAATTATTAATTCACTATTAGCTATTAAGTATAAAGTGTTGGTCATTCGATGCTTTTTTGCGGACAATTTTTTTTTTTTTCGTTATCGTTTTCTGTGGAAATTCCACTAATGAGATGTGCAGAAAAACAAATATATAATCATAACGATATTATGTTTTTAACAACATCTGTTATGGGATGCGTGTTGAAACACAAAAAGCAAACACTGTGTTATATATATATATTTATATACTTACCCTGAATAATAAAAGAGAGTAATATATACAATATAAATCATTCAATTTGCTTTCGTACCGTCTAATTGGGGTCTTGGACGGAGACCTTTTTTTCCCTTTTTTTTTTTTTTTTCTTTGTACGTCTAACACGTTAATTTACAGCTCCCGGTTGACACATAAATTAATACACTAGTATTGAAAAATCAACAGTTGGACGTGTTTTAGAACACCTGCTGGCTATGGGCTACACGCTACCTAAGTAGTTATACATTTTATTTTCGGTTATGTCAGACCGCAGAATTACGTTGTATATCCATGAGATTACCTGCGGCGTGAACTCTGTGGGAGATAGTTTGTTTTCGTTTAGGAGGGCATAGTAGGAATCCTTCGTGGGAAGAGGGAGGGGAGAAGACCAGTGTGCTTTTTTGCGTGTTATTAAACAACTCGACCAAAATTTTGGGCACCGTAAAATATATCACTACGGATTAATCGGGGAAAAAATCTAGAGCGATGATTTTTAAATACATAATAATATTTCTTCTAGTATCTACGGAGACGGCGTTTATTGTTATAATACTCGTGGGTGTTATTATAATAAATACAGTACGTAGAATCACAGCCGAATCGAGACGCAATTTGTCTTATTTCGTGGGTAAACGTGTGTATGTAAACTAATATATTATTAATTGTTCGACTACCGGCTGTAAGCTGCAGATTTGAAACGCGACGATGTAAGAGAAAAAACGACAACGACAGTATGCGTTTTATGATTTTTGACACGTGCGAATTACACCGGTAATATACAACTCGTAAAATAGGTAAGTCGATGTACTCGATTACAGTATGTTGAGTGTTCCAGTACGATTCGAAAAATGCAATAACTTTCGTTCTATTAATAGATGTAAACTTAAAAAAAAAAAAAAAAAAACTATTACTTTAGCAATGCACCACAGCAGCTGCAATAACGTATAATTTTGTTTTTGGTTTTTTGAGAATCCAGATTTTTAAATTTGACATTTTATATCAAGTTTTTTTGAAAATGTGAATTAATTATCACGCAATCATTCGAGATTCAATATTATATACACGATAAAACTCACATTTTCAAAAAGATTAAAAAATCATATTAAAAAAAGCCGGACATACTTCGCACGATGGGTGTACTTCGCACGACGGGCGGTATTCTCTTGAGGGGCGTATTAAATTTTAAAGAAACGATAAATCATTTCTTCAGTAAAACGATTCTGAACAAAGGAAGTTAATAATATAAGAAAAAAAAAAATTTTCAAAAAATGTCCAAAATTTTCTTACGCCAAAATCTCTTTTATAGGATTTTTTATCTACGTTTAAATTTTCATAAAATTCGGATCAAAAAATGATTGTTTCCGAGTCGTTTTTGTCAAATTTTGGGTAGTTTTTTCCAAAAAAAAAATTTAAGAATTGAGAAATTCAAAAAATGACCTCTCTAAAGTACAATCTAGAGGCAAATCCGGTTTCAAA
>JAIPRM010010307.1:0-13891 GCA_025469315.1 Stegophylla sp. TES_Ste_2020
CGTCTATATTTTATGTTTGTGTGTTTAAATTTTTCAACTTTATTATGACGTATATTTAGTTAGTGGGCCTCAAAATATTTTATTGAAAATTTATGGGCCGCACAGCTAAAATGGTTGGGACCCACTGGTCTAAAGCCATCATTTCTGCAATTTTATTTGTAATTGATATAGCTTTAGAGCTATCTGACCGAAAAAATGATTTTTTTTTAAACGAATGTTCAATATTCTGTTGTGTGTTTTCTATTTTTCTTTTTATTACTTAAATTTTTTTTTCTTCAACAGATTTTTGGTATTTTAAAAATGCTGTAGGATATGTTTTAAGGTGTCATTTTAATGTTGTAGTGGTAGATGATGGAGTTTTTAAAACTTTGTGACAAATAATACATTTAGATGTATCCTTACTGATCTTTCCAAAAAAACTATAGAGCAAATTTTGTTGAGAATATGTTTCTTCTTGAATAGTAGTATATTCTACTTCTGCATTAATTCCATCATCAAAATTTTTTGTTTCTTCATTAGAATTGTTGGTTCTAGCTTTGCCTTTCATCAAGCAATCAAATGCATTAGGTAAACCAGTCATTCTAGAAAAAATTCAAAAATGTATTAATATAATTATAAATAGTAAATACATGTTTATAAATAATATTATTATTTACTCACTTTGAGTAGTATTGAAGTTGAGTGCAGTTGATGACATCAAATAAGTGGATTATATTCGTAATAAATAACTATCAATAAGCACTTTAGACTCTAGATCCTCCAAATGATCTTAATCTCAATTGTCAAATGTTTGTAATAATATAATACTATAATTTAAAAATTAACCACATAGATAACTTAATGTAAACATGTATTTATAAACAGAACAACCACATTGGCCAAATTTAACTACTGGTTTACCCAAAATAGATTTTTCATATTGTGATAAATTATAAATAGGGATTACCCATTACTCATTAATAATTCTAAATAAATAGATATACATAGAATTATAATATTTGAACAGTGTGACCAGTTCGATAAATATTTTCAAGATCGATTTTCGAGCAGTACCAAATATTGAATAGTTCGGTTCGAATTTTTGTCACAATGAGTTCGAATTTCGAACCGAACCGAACATCAAAGGTTCGGTTCGGTTCGGTTCGAGATACGAACAGTTCGACCCATCACTACTTCAGAGATCCAAAGTACACATTTATTCTAGTTTATTCACTTACTAAATTATTAACACTTTTAGAAGATTTTTTTATTAATAAATAATGCATTTTGACACATGATAATGTAGTCAATATATTAATACAATTCTTATGTGCTTTATTACCCTTTGCTGTCGGTTCAAAGTAAAAATATTTACTACATTTTAGTCTCTACATGCGATAAAGATAGTCGCAGTCAGGCAAAAAAGATAATCATAATATATCATAGTAGTGCATGTTAAATATTTAATAATGATATGACTACATCCTGCATTGGCAGGAAATTCATATTAGTTATAAGTAGACAGGGTGAAATAATTACAAGTAATGTCATTTATTAGGACATTATTGGGCCTTTGAGGTTCACACAATAACATGCAAAAAAGCATCAAGTTCACCTTGGTTCTATCATAACAACAATCAGTTGATTAACTCATTTTATTTTATTCTTAAAATTAATATTTACAGTTCCTAATACAAGCAGTTACTTTGTTGTTATAAGCGAATAACGCTTTGAAAATTATGGTGTATATTATTTTAAGATATTTATTTATTTAAAATAAAACATAAGGAATGTAAATCCTATTACAAAATGTTTATGTAAAGTGCATTAGTGCAATTATAAATTACATTATATACATGCTTTAAACTAAGTTAAGACAAATATTTGAATTGCATTTTACAATTTAAATATACGTGAATAATTATGTTCGATACATTGTATTGTAGCGATTACAGATAGTTAAATAAAAAATAATAATAATAATATTAAATAAGATTTGGATGAAAAGGAATTTTTAAAAATCAAAGAGATGGAAACAGAAAATATTAATACAATAAGTGTATTAATAATAATAATGATAAGTGTAATCTAAAATATTTAAAACATTTAAAAGGGGCAATACAGTTGTTTAGGGGACATAGAAAATCGTCAAGTTTTCAGACAATATATAATATGAAAATTTACTTTGTTGAGATCAATATACCGATCACTCATTTCCTTGTCACTGACAACATACCAATGACATTAGCAATTAGCATTCTAAATGTTACGGAACAACTTGCATCTGTTCCATTAATAATAACTCACCTCTTACATTCAATAATGAAACATACTTAATATGAAAGGCAATGTTATCCATTTGTGGGATCCTGAAGTGAAACTGTTAGGTATTACAATTCATTGGATCTGGTAAATGAACATTTTAATGTCATTATGAGCGTCTTTCATGCAACAGTAATCCTTCAACTTTGAATATTTCAATATATATGTTACCAACACCTGTCAATAATTATTCTTGTCATTAGTTATACAAACATTATTACAATCAACTTATATACTCACATTTGAAATTATTGCATGTATCACAAAGTATGGTGAAATGTATGTAGTGTTGCTATTTAAAAAAATTCTAATTCGAACAAGACACCATTATTGCTAATTTATAATATAATACATTGTGATCGGACAAACACGGTCTTAAATTTCATAATGTACATGTCTCCTTGTAATTAATTGACCAACTTCCATTATCACCAATTTCTGTAATTCGAAATTCGAAAAACCTCGAATAACTAGAAATAATGAATTATAATCAACAGTTGTTGTTACATTGTCTGTTGAATTTCTTGCCACGGTCAAATCATCATTTGTAACCACAGCATTTTCAACATTTTCTGGAATAACTAATGTGTCATCATCAATACTTATAAAATCTATATTATAACACGCACTTACGTTTATATCATGTGTTGACTTACTTTTAACATTTTCTA
This sequence comes from Stegophylla sp. TES_Ste_2020, assembly GCA_025469315.1. Classification (NCBI taxonomy): domain Eukaryota; kingdom Metazoa; phylum Arthropoda; class Insecta; order Hemiptera; family Aphididae; genus Stegophylla; species Stegophylla sp. TES_Ste_2020. The sequence continues at coordinate 2,973 of JAIPRM010010307.1, forward strand.
ACATAATTTAATCATTGGCTGGTTGAACTACACTACTATCAATGACAATATCTTCTAAATCAGTATTATTGTCTGTCAACAGGATTGGTCTGTGATCACTTATAAGCGACTCGTACACTATAGCCGATACACTAACATTCGTTATTACATTATCAATTGTTGTACCATAATCTGTAGTAATATCACTCGCTAATATATTATATATATTCATATTTTTGTAAAACTTGACTAAGTATTTTTGGAACTTTATCAAATCCAATATTGAAATCGCCAATGAATACTGTTATAAGAGGCGACACTGTTTATTTCAAAATGTAAGTAAGGTTATGTGATAAAACATAACTCACTCACTTTTTGGCTGTTGCCCAGTGCTCATGTACAATGTACATTATTATAAAATATATTTGTCTCTTGTAATGTCTTTATTGATATATTATAATATTATGGTTTCAATTATAATAGTCGTGTCTTATTATTATTATTATTTCATCCATTCTAATCATTGACCATAACATAACATGGTGTCAGGTTATAGTGCGAAAACTACGTTTTTTATTTAAACATTTTTTTTTTGTCACGATGTCGCGTAAAAATGATTTGCAAGAAGAAAAGAAGAATGTGCAAAATGAAATGTGTGGTGCGAGTGTCATGACCACTTCAATGGGTCTAGCGGGAAATATTACACAGCTGTCATTAGAAGGTAATCTCTGTCAAAATTGGAAGGAATGGATACAAGAATTTAAAATTTATCTCACTGCTAGTGGGTATGACACACTCAGTGAATACAGGAAAATGTCAATATTTTTGCATTTTATTGGCAAACAGTCATTAAAAATATTCAATTCATTTAATGTTAACATCAATGAAACGAAATTGGAAGAAGTGATTGAATTATTTGCCAACTATTTTATTCCTAGAAAAAATGTGACTGTCGAACGGCACAAACTATTCACACGATTACAATCAGTTGATGAGAGTATCAGTGAGTATGTTGCTGATCTAAAATATCGAAGTTCATCTTGTGAATTTGGTGTGCTTCGTGAAAGTCTAGTCAAGGATGTACTGATTTTTGGATTACATAGTAAATGGCAACATGTTAAGCAAAGTTTACTCAGAGAGGATGAATTAACTTTGGAGAAAGCGTTGCAAATATGTTCGTCCATGGAACTATCAAAACAACGCACTGACGAAATTAGTCCGAGTGGAAATGTCCTAGCCATTCAGTCGAGGGGAGAGTTCAAGAGTTCAAGAAGAGGTACACACAACAGTCAATCAGGTCGAGTTGGTACTAATCAAAGACAGGAATGGTCACGTCCAAGGAACAGCAGTAATGGTAAAGGTGCTAATATTGATTATGGTAATACTAGTATGAATAATGTTACTAAGAAATGTATTCGTTGTGGTCAATTTCATAAATTTAAATGTCCTGCTAATGGTGTACAGTGTAATAAATGTAAACAGTATAATCATTTTGCCAAATTTTGTAAGTCAAAGGCTGTGAGATCTGTTTTGGTTGAGGAAGATGAATTTTCAGATAATCTTTTTGTCAGTACTGTCAATACTATTAATAATAGTAAAAATAATTTAAAATGGTTTGCTGAATTAAAAATTAATTTTATAAATATTAAATGTCAACTAGACACTGGTGCCCAAGTCAATATAATGTCAAAAAATAATTTTCTTAAACTTAAAAATAATGAATCTAATATAAATAAGAATGTAACTACTAAACTAATGTCTCTCCATGCTAAAATTATTCTTGCCATAGGTGTTTGTAGTCTTAAGTGTCATTATAAAATGAATCTTGAATATATTTTATTTTACATAGTAGACTTTGATTGCACGACAATCTTAGGTCTACCAACTTGTCTACAATTAAATTTAATTCAAAGAGTTGAACTTGTCAATTCCGTTGATGAAGAAAAAGAGAACTTAAACTTACAGTCCATTTTACAAGAATATAATGATATTTTTGATGGTCTAGGTAATCTTCCTGTGAAGTGTCATATTTATACTAATTCTGAGATACAACCTATAATAGATGCACCTCGTAAGATTCCCTTTGCTCTTTATGATAAGCTCAGTGCAGAACTTGAAAGAATGTGTAAGTTAAAAGTCATAGAGAAAGTTACAAATCCTACTGATTGGGTCAGTTTAATAGTACTAGTAGCTAAGAAAGATAATAAACTAAGGGTATGTTTAGATCCTAGAAATCTCAATAAGGCTATTAAAAGATCTCATTATCCACTGCCTACATTTGAGGCAATTAAAACACAACTCAAGGGAGCAAAACTTTTTTCAACACTAGATGCAAATAGTGGGTTTTGGATGATACCACTTGACGAAGAAAGTTCTTATCTCTGCACTTTCAATACACCTTTTGGACGATACAAATTTTGTCGTTTGCCTTATGGACTTAAAACTGTGCTCCTGAAATTTTTCACAGAACTATAACTGAGCTGTTCTCTGATATTGATGGAGTAATTGTGTATGTAGATGATATTATTGTCATAGGAATCACGCAAAGAGAACATGATGAACGTCTTAGAAAAGTCTTTATTAGATCTAGAGAAGCAAATTTAAAATTCAACAAAAGTAAATGTAATATTTCTGTAAATGAAGTGAAGTTTCTTGGTCATGACTTTAATGCAGAGGGCGTAAAACCTGATGGTGATAAAATAAAGGCAATTGTGGATATGCCTAGTCCTAAAACAGTTAAAGATTTGCAAAGATTCTTGGGTATGGTAAATTATCTTGGTGCTTATATTCATAACTTAGCAGATGAAACTACAGTCTTACGTTCTTTACTTAAAAAAGATTCCATGTGAGAATGGGATGAAAATTATGAATCTGCATTCAATAAAGTTAAACAGTGCATTACAACAGCACCTGTCCTGGTTTATTTCAATCCTAAATTACCTATTACCTTGTCAGTTGATGCGTCACAATTTGCAGTCGGAGCGGTCATATTGCAAAATAATAAATCATGTGCATATGCATCTCAAACACTAAATTCTACTCAACAAAACTATGCACAAATTGAAAAGAAACTTTACGCCATTAATTTTAGTTGTAAAAAGTTTCACCAATACTTATATGGTCAAGTTGTTAATGTTCAAACTGATCACAAAACTTTGGTGACACTGTTTAAAAAACCTTTGCACTCTGTACCAGTTAGACTGCAGAGAATGATGATGAAAATTCAATTATATCATTTATTTTTTGAATATGTTCTTGGTAAACAGTTGGTTTTAGCAGACACATTATCTAAAGCAACACTACCAGATGTAGATATAGAAGTCACCGATGAAGAGCTTATTTTACACGTTCAAACATTTACAGACAACTTAGCTATAGGAAAAACTTTGTTAGAGAAGATTAAAGAAGAAACATTTAAGGATAAGGTTCTCATCAATATTAAAAAAGTAACTATGGAAGGTTGGCCTCTAAATAAAAAACTTTTAGAGGATTGTCTAAAACTTTATTGGTCATATCAAGAGGAAATTCTTATTATAGATAATTTGATTTTCAAAGGAAAGTGTCTTATTGTTCCACAAAGTCTTAGGTCACAAATGTTAAAGTTAATTCATGAAGGACACATGGGGATCGAGAGGTGTCGTAATCAAATAAAAGATACTCTTTTTTGGCCTGGAATATCCAACGATATAAAAAATACGGTAGAAAGTTGTGAAACTTATGTAAAATATCGTAAGAGCAACTCAAAAGAACCTATGCTAAGACATTCTATACCTGATCTGCCTTGGCAAAAGGTTGGAACTGATATTTTTCATTATGACAACAAAACTTATTTATTAGTTGTAGATTATTTTTCGAAATATGTTGAAATAGCCCTTCTTGCCAATGGATATAAGGATAATTTAGTAATATGTAAATTAAAATCAATGTTTGCCAGGTTTGGAATTCCACTTGAGTTAGTATCGGATAATGGACCACCGTTTAATTCAAATGAATTTAAATTATTCACTATCGATTGGGGAATAGAACATATAACATCAAGTCCAAATTACCCCGAATCAAATGGGCTTGCTGAAAGAAGTATACAGACAGTTAAGAGGCTTCTCAAAAGATCAATTGAGTCAGGAAGTGATTCTTATATTGCACTTATGCATTATCGTAATACACCTAAAGGAAAATTGTGTTCTCCTGCTCAACTATTAATGTCCAGAAGTATTCGTACTAAACTTCCTGTCTTATTCTCTAGTCTAGGTTCTAAGCTGGTAGATTTAGATAACTATAAAAAACAAGTGTCTAATGATAATAATAAAACTGAATTGTATTATAATACTAAGTCAAAATCATTATCTAGTTTACAAATAAATGATAAAATACTATTTAAAATTAAACCAGATAGTACTTGGACACCAGGAAAAGTAGTCTCAATATGTAATCAGCCTAGGTCTTATGAAGTTGAAACTGAAAATGGTCAAATATACAGAAGAAATAGACAACATATAATAAAATCCACATTAAAAAATAATTCTGAAAATAATAACGTTAGGTAATATAAATCCATACTGGGATATAATTAAAAATGAAGATAAAGGTAAAAACGAAAATGAGATTAAAAAAGAAAGAGAGGAGGTTAAAAAAGAGTGTTAAGTTACCTACAGTAATTGAACAGACTGACACAAGAACGAGGTATGGAAGAAGAATAATAAAACCAAAAAGATTTTTGGATTAATATATTTCACATTATGTACTAAAAAAAAACCATTTTTTTTTTTGTAATTTTAATTTATATCAAATGTGTGTAAGATATAGTTGTAATATTGTAGTATAATTTAATTATATTTTTGTTTATAACTTGTTCGGAACATGTAATTATTAATAATATGTATTATTTACTTTTGTTTTCTTTTAAAAAAAAAAAAAAAAAAGGGCATGTTATAAGAGGCGACACTGTTTATTTCTAAATGTAAGTAAGGTTATGTGAAAAAACATAACTCACTCACTTTTTGGCTGTTGCCCAGTGCTCTTGTACAATGTACATTATTATAAAATATATTTGTTTTTTGTAATATCTTTATTGATATATTTTAATATTATGGTTTCAATTATAATAGTCGTGTCTTATTATTATTATTATTTCATCCATTCCAATCATTGACCATAACATAACAAATACATTAATCACATTACACACTACTTTCTGTTCAATGAAATCACATAGCTTTTGTACAGGGAAGTTTTGTGATACGTATATTCCAATATACACAATATTTTCTACACAAATCTCTAACGCTTCTAGATGGGAATTATATTTAAGAATTACTATTGGTGTAGTCGACATGACGTGGACAGATTCATCAACAAAACATATAGATCCACTTTTCCCATTCCTATGAATGCTGTTCACTTTACAACACTCTACATGACCCTTAATGTTATAAGTGTCACTTGATTTTGACCTACTCTCATGGAAGACTATAAGTTTACCCTGAAGGAGTATACTGTCTGCATTAATATGACATTCGTATTCCCTCAATGACCGTATATTATGAGATACACAATAAATGAGTTTGTTTATAATTTTAGTAAATAAGGGAATCAACGCACAACTAGGTGATCTAAGCCTACTCATCTCTTGTTGAACTTTGACTGAAGGTTTTGGCGAGTATGTTGGAAAGTGATCGATACGCAAACCTTGGGCAGACGTAGCCCGACTACAACCAACATATAACATGTTACATTTTATGTACTTACGTGGCAAATGAAATGATACATATTCATATGTGGCTCCCTGAGATTTGTGAACTGTTAACGCCAAAACTTCAACAATAGGCAACTGCATTCTTGTTATTTTGCGTTGACCAGCTTTTCCCAGTTGGAATTCTAATTTAATTATGTCAATCGGTGTCCAATTACACCAGTCGTCTAATTGCTCGCCTTCTGGTGTAAATTTGGATTTACACTGTTGCCTTGTCAGCGACCCAACTTCACTTTCATCAAATTTTATCCAAACTCTCTTGGCTACCTCTCTACCGCTTTCCGTTCGACCTTTGTTTATTTGCATCAATTCTCCAACAGCACCGTTCACTATGCCGTCTTCTGTTGAAATGTTTGCAATGACCATATATTTAGCAGTTTCTTTTAACACTAAACGGTAGACCCATCGTTTTTTGCCTAGGTAATTTCTTAGCAGATTCAATATCTGCTCTCTTCGCAGACGTATATATTGCCTCAGACACATACCCGATTTTATTCAATGAGTTCAGTACTCGCACATTCATGTCGTCCACTTCTTGATTGGTTCCCCAAAGGTGCTTTACCCGAGGTTGAAAACTTATGTCTAGAGGTGTCACGAGATTCTTTAAGTATTTTACACCATCTTCATTGAGTTCTCCTCTGGCGAGTTTGGTCAACATGAGTGCAAATTCTTTATCGTCTTTTTGTCGCATGATTTCAGTGAGTTCATAAAATTCAAAACTTTTCCAAATCGATTTGATCGATATAATTTCGATCGCACTCCGGTACTTCTTAAATATATCATGGACACTCTCGTACAACGGGGTGGCTAACACCGGTGCTAACTGAAAGAAATCGCCAAACACTATTACATTAATGTTACCAAACGGTTCATTGATGCGTAGTATTGACCTCAGTCTTTGATCAATGTATCCTAAAGTTTTAATGCCAACCATTGATATTTCATCAATTATCAAAAGTTTGACATTAGCCCATTGACAACGGTGGCTATTTGAAATGTCAGAATTTAATTTTGGTAATACCCCTGTATACTGATTTAACGGCAGACTGAACGCTGAATGTAAAGTCAACCCTCTAATTCCATATGCAGCTCTACCCGTCGGTGCAGTAAGCAGAACTGGTGTAAGTGATAGATCATCTATATCTGGTCTCGGGTTTGCTATACGAATTACAGATTGTGCTAATGCTCGTATGAGCATCGATTTACCAGCTCCCGCAGGTCCAGTGACAAAGGCTCGTAACACCGATGCACCAGTACTCCATATTTGTTTTCTTATTGTGTGTGTGATGTGGTACAAGAATTGTCGTTGACCATTGTTCAAACACCCGATCAAGGTATTGAACTGCTCATTATCTATTTTGTGCACGGAAATTTTGCACTTGTCATTTGGACCACCATCATCAGGATTGTCTGTTGTCACCACATAATTCCCAATGTCATTTAACAGTCTGTCATCTGGAACCCAATAATCGTTGTCTTGGACAACGTTTTCGTTACGGTCCTATTCGCCTTCTACATTTTCGACATTTTCTTGCAATTGCTTCTCTTCAATTTTATTAAATTGAAAATACATGCGTTTTATCTGATCAAATTTTTTTTCAAATATTTCTTTGCAGTCAACATTTATTAATTCGGAAATTTCATCGCGCCACGGTAAGAACAGCATTATATTTTCTTGGTAAAAAACATTTTCATTTTTTTCTATGTTAAACCTTACGTACCGTATAATTTTCCTAATTTTACGTTTGTGAATATATTTATTAGGCTTACCAATTAGCGTTGATTCAAGTGCATATAGAGTGTGGGCTTCATTGTCTGAATCACCATTGTCCATATCATGATTGTTGTTTGTACGATTTTTTTTACCACGAACCTTATAATTTGCAGCAAATTCAGCCAACGTGATTTCTCCAGACAATTGGGCCTACACGAATAATGATCCATGTAAATGTCACTAGAATTCGGGTCCATATTTTTCTGCTCTACCATTGCTTTTCGTGTTCTATTATCTGGATGACCAGTATTAATTAACACATAACCTGTTGATGAATTAGACTTTTTCAAGCCCAAGCAATTGTATACAGCTTTTTGAGCCGATATCTCTTGACTTCCACAAAACGTCGAAGCTATTGTCCACAACTGTTCTTTAACAGGAGTGTCTGTAGAAGATTTTTAGATTCTCGACTATATCACGCATTAACTTTGAAATGCCACGTTGGCTCTTACCAATATATTCTATAACATATTTCACACACGAATACACGTCCATTATGAATTGTATATCCATGTTGGACTGCCACAATGGAAATAATTTTTCATTAAAACCCGATATCATACATTCTTTTATTGTTCGACGTAGAAACACCGTAGGCCGTTTAATAGCGGTACGAATAATTGACTTATACTCATTCATGTCCGGTATGGACAGTGTTTGCAAAATTGCGTCTAGGTTCGGTGGATCACATTCGTCTGTGTCTTTGTTGTCACTAAGTATTTGCAGCAGCTTCTCAAACTTCTCTAATCGTTGTTTCCGCGTACACGGATTGCTGTTGTCATCAAACAATGGGGCAATATGCAAATTTCATTCATCGGCGGGTACGGAATGTTGAATCGACAATTCCTGTTTTCTTTATCTTTGTCGAACCGGTAACACGTGTGCGTATGCTTATGGGTATTTGTTGGTAAATACTCATGAGCACCACTATTTTCGTCAACCATACACGTAATGTATTTGTCAATAAGCTTCACACATTCACTAAACGTTTCCGGTTTGCCTGGATCGAATACAGGGGCGTTCTCTAACCATATAGCATGTGCATATGAGGACTACTACGGTGTTGGTATTCCACCCGGTAAAAGAAATGTTGGACATTATGTTCTCTGAAAATTCCATTTTTTGCTTTTATCAATTTGAAAATTGCTCTAAATCTGTGATTGAAATAAGTAGCACAAATTACCGGGTCTCTTCGTATTAGATCAGACTTTTGAGCGTACGTAAGTGTTGCCATTTGAGCGTCTGACAGTTTTTCTTTGTGGTGTATCTCATACAGAATTTTCAACAAATCTGTCCAAGTAGATTCACTCGGACTAAATGTCAGAAATAATGTAGGCTGCCCTTCTTGACGGACTATAGCTAGTACATTTTTTCTCAACGCTGCTAGGTACGAAGGCGAGTTATGAACATTATGTAACAATCGAAGTCCTTGGTCTTCATCAATCATTTCATTCATTACCACTGGGTTTCCGACATCACCTGCTACAGTGTTTATACTTTTATTCTTACGTAAAACAATTTGTACGTTAGACGCGATTTTCTTTTGAATTAATAATTTATTCTTATAAAATATATTAGAAGAGTTGCAAGCAAATCGTCTATCTATATTCAGCAATTCTGAGCAGCATACACATGAGTAATTTTTCAAGGGATATTTATTTGTTCTCGGACAACCTCCAAATAAGTCAGGAAACGCCTTTTCTTCTGCACGATCATCCATTAATATATACAATGGTGTCATACCCTCTCTTGGTGCAAAGAATATGTAATCACAATTATCTATCATTATGTCGACAGCTCCTGGATTGACCGGTTCGTTGTCAGATTCCTCATTGTCGTTCTCATTTGTAACCACATCTGAATAATTAACATTTCTAACGGCAGTTGTAACGTGATTTAGCCATTCTCTGTCTATTTCTACGTCTTTGTACAAGGGCTTCACAAGTAATTCGTTCAAGGCTTGTATGACCATGGCCGGTCGCACTGGATTATAAAGGTAATGTTGTTTCATACGTGACTTTTTTTTAAATTTTACATTCATAAATGCAATTGAAGCTATATTTTCTGCACGTCTGGGTAAAATAGAAGTAGTTTTTGTTAGATCTATTGGTACATTTATTACCTGGACTTTAATTTTCAACTGCCCTTCACTGCGCAGACATTTGAAAATTTTCATGAATGGTAAACGCAACGATACAATTTGTTTCTCAATTTCGTTTAGCACAGAAACAGTTTTTGGTACATCATTCAGTGTGTAACCGTTACCAAAGTATAGTGGGGGAATGGTGCACACGACGCACAGTGGTATCATGAAATAATATAGCTGGCCAAAAATAGAAATATTTGACATCGTAATTAATGCAAATAATCTTTTTTACGTATTCACTGCTATCTGTAGATAATATTATTACATAATTATTGATAATTATAATTATCCTCCTGACCGATAAGTACAATGAAATATTTAAAACTCCTCATTACTCAAAAACACATTAGCTACACACGTAATTCTTAAAAATTAATTTTTTGCATTTTATTCAACTGTAAAATTATAAAATTGTTTGAAATCATAATGGACAATAAACTGCTGAATATTCAAGGTATGATTTTCACTTTAAATAAGTTAATTTATTGAAATTTGTAGTTAGGTATACTACGTAATTACAAAAAACGCTGCGTTTGGACATTCAAACAGGTGGCAATAATTTTTAGGGGTTCTTGGAGGTTCAATTTATTATTTTCCTTAAAGCTCAGCTCCTTAGTATTAAAATATGGTATTGATATTTTGCCCCAATTTGCCCGGAATTGAAATATTATTTTTATTCTGTTTAGATAAAAGTATCAATCGTGATTTACAAATTATTAAAAATCGTTGTTTGTTCGAATTTCTCACAAATGGAGGATTTATATTGCGTTCTAGTTCTTGTGAAGCACGAAATGCTTTGGCTAATTTCATAAAGCTTAAGCTTGATGATGTATCGTATGTGGAAAATGAAGAATTTGAAAACTGTATTAGAGGAAAAATAGAAGGATTTTGTAGTACGCTAAATAAAAAATGGAAAGAATCGAATCGTTGTATTAATAGATTTGTGATAAAAAATGAAAACTGGTTGCAATTAGACTTTAATATCCCTAAGATAAAGACTAATCCAGAATTTGACCTAAGTGGTAGACCACGTAAACTTTTTTCGGATTTAAGTGAACGATCTAAACGTAGACATCCCTAACAGCACAAAAGGTTGCTGTTTGCTTTCAGTTATATGACATTGCAACATTTGAAACATTAACTAAATGCATAACCAATCAGAACTGTAATGTTACGGTTACACCTCTGTTTACACTCAATGTCCGCTTTTCGTTACCTAACATTGCAATATTTCAGATAGCTATCGAAGTTTAGCTTTTGGAACATAACAC
>JAIPRM010010308.1:0-13889 GCA_025469315.1 Stegophylla sp. TES_Ste_2020
GGAAAAAACTACCCAAAAATTGGACAAAAACGACTCGGAAACCATCATTTTTCGATCCGAACTATATGAAAATTTAAACATAGATAGAAAATCATATAAGAAAGCTTTTGGCACAAGAAAATTTTGAAAATGTGAAAAAAACAATTTTTATATTTATTTTTTATATCATTAACTCCCCTCGTTCAGAATCGTTTTATTGAAGAAATGATTTATCGTTTCTTTAAAACATTAATTACACCCGTCGTGCAAAGTATGTCCGGTTTTTTTTTTGTTTTTGTCAATGAAAATTATATTAGTCGCGCGCCTACCGCGTGACATCGGTCAACACATATAAAAGTTATTATTTTCAAATGATTTCGAGGGTCACGATTTTTGGAAAATATTTTTACATTGAGAAACACCGGACAGACGGACGGACGGGGGGGGGATATACAGTATTATTGTATACTTAATGAGTATATGTGCAGACAAACAGTAAGTTGATGGTAAGAAAATGTTTTTTTTTTTTGTAGACACAGAAAAAGTCTTTTGTAATCACTGTCTCGTGTTCGTCGGCCAAGAGACACATGAATCACGATACAACCGAATGACCCAATTACAGTGAGAATGTATATACATATTATACAAAACTTTATATATTTATTCATATATACAATGTCCATTAATTATTAATGTTACAGTATTGTGATTTTTTGGTTCTTATAATATATACTCGACCCACGGCTCATTGTTGTACGAGAAAAGACGTAGTTCATTGTTTTCATTTCCATCTATAATAATAATAATAATAATAATAATATCGTCAAAAGTGGTCACGGGGGAGCCGGATATACGTATCATTATTTAACAGGGAGAGAGACCGATGTCAAAAATGAAAATCAAAACTCAGGGTTTCGGGGAAGTGATTTTTCAGCCCTTACGAAAACACCGCGACTTTCGTCACACACGTCGTTCGTCGGTGGCGCCACTTTTTTTTTGGGGGGGGGGGTAGGGTGACCGCCCACACTGACGCTGTGCTTGTCTTCTGAGACAAAATATTCAAAAATCCAGACATATTTTGCACCGCGGATAAGATTTGGAGGGTGTATTAAATTCGAAATAAACGTCAAATGATTTCTGCGATAAGACGATTTTGAACTTCAGTTTATATAAGACAATTTTACAAAAAAAAAAAAAAATGAATTTATTAATAATATTACAAAAAAAATGTGTATTGTCCTCAGTCAATTTATATCCTACTACTGTTAACCTGAGAACGGGAGAAAAAAATATTGAAGAGAAAACAAAGTGTTAGAAAAAAAAAAAAAATAAAAAATAGTTCCTCGCACCAAAACGTTTCTCATGTTATTTTCTTTCTATACATCAATTTTCTTAATAATTGCAGAACTAAAATAAGATAGTTTTTGTTAAATTTAACGTAGCTTTTTCCAAATTTTGAGAACACTGTCGAGAATTTCGAAAAATAGCCGTACAGAAAAACCATATAGAAGCGAATTTTAATTCCAAAAGTTGCTGGTAGAGACTTTTGGACAATTTTTTTTTTCTTTTTTTCAGACGAAAGAGTGTTTGTAAAAATAAAATAGAAAAATATACATCATTGTAAAAAATACTGGATACCTTCTTCCACTCTAAAAAAAAAAAAATATTAGGACTTAGGAGGTAGATAGAATATATATATGCATTTTGACGTTTTTTTTTTTTTTTTTTTTTAATTACAAATAATATTCTTTAACACACTTGCTCATATTTTCGTGAAATTTCAAATGCCGCCGTCGGGTCCGTTGACACCAGTGCAGCTGTTCGACGCGGTACACCTATTATGACATCCTCTTACGGGGGCAAGGCCACTAGGTTGTGTAACGTAACGAACATTGTCGACATGACGCATATGACACGTCGTCGCACAAAGAGACACTATTATTATAGCATAAACGAACTATTCGCACAATAATTATTATATGAGACCACCACCACACGACGACGACGATTATTCTACTCGCACGTAATTGTGCTATGAAATAAATTATATTATACGAGGGATGATGACGTGTCGACTAAGAGGGGGAGGGGGTAGAGGAAGCCGGGGTCTCGAAGGAGGAAACATCCACGATTTCGTGTCTAGATCAGTGATTCTCAACATTTTTTTAATGTCACCGCCTCCCTGAAGATCAAAATATTTTTCAACGCCCACCTTAAAAAAAAAAAAAATAAAAAATAAAAATGGTTTATTACATGAAAATTATATAACTGATAACTTAATTGAAAATATATGTATTTTCCCCCTTTTTTTTTTTTTTTTTTTTTTGGGGGGGGGAAAGCAAAGAAGAACTTTTTCAAAATCTGGGCTGGATTTTAATATCTCATCGGTTGAATATTCAATCCATTCTCGAATCTGTTAATCTGCTGTTTCATTGTTTATTGAAAACATTTAGAAAAAATACAATTACAGGTAAGCCATGGTTCAGCGTTGTTCCGTGGAGTGTCTGCTGTATTTCAGTTTTTATTTTTCTTCAATATTTTGGCTTTAATGTAAATAATATATATTATGGCCAACATCACCCTATCACCCAAGGATTGTCCCCTCCCCCCTATAGCCCAAAACATATTCATTGTACCTTAAAACCTCTTCGCCGCCCTGCTGGGGAGGCTGTATCGTCCCCGTTTTGAGAACCACTGGTCTAAATCACTGTGACGTCGATACGAGCGAAGATAATATTATTGTTTATAATTATTAGAGTGCGGATTTTGAAGGAATTTGCTTTTTTTTCTATCTCTCTAAAACGAAGCTACGTCAACTATAAATTCGATTTATACCTTTTAGAACAAAATTCGCGACATTTTATTTTGCATTTATTTGCTTTTTTTGTATTTTAAAGTTTTTGGGGTATTTTAGGAACTTTTTTTGGCTTATAAGTTACATTTTTTCAAAATGTGTTCTAAATAAACAAACGTATTTGAAAAATTAATTCAGTTTAAAGAGATTTTTTTTTGAAAACTTAAAAGTAAATTTAATTGCTCAATGCAATAGGTTAATCATTTTGTAACTATATTTTTAACAAATTTTAATAAATATAAATTAGGTATCCTAAAAAGAATAGATTAATGTAATTTACAGACAAATCGTGAAAGAAAAAGAGCAACATCGTGATTTTTTTTATAATTTAATAAACTAATAAATAATATTAATAATAATTGTGATACGTTTTTCTTAATTAATATGTATATTTTTTTATCAAAAACTCCATTTTAAATGCTTTTTCAAGAGATTTGTTGAGCTTCACTGCTTTATTTTAAATGTCTTTTTTTTTTTTTTTTTTGTTTTCTATTGCTTTAAAATCAGTACTCTATTCATATATATATATATATATATTTTTTTTAATAATCTCACATGATAACGTTTTCCACTAAATTATTATCCGAGCGAAGTGACGAACATTTTATGGAAGTTGTTTATATTTATCTATATAATATAGGTTAGATATATTTTTATTAAAACGCCTAAGGGCGCAAAAATAATTTCCCCCCCTACCCACGTATCGACCTTTATGTAACACCGTGTTCTTTTATCCGTGATCAGTTTTTTTTTTTTTCGAATTCCGTTCGAAATCATTTCGATTCGACCTTACCCCACACCCCCACCACCATCGCTTTCTCGGCCGTTTAACACGTACGTAGTGAATTGGCGTGTGGGGTGGAATTTCGCGGAAACTCTCGGGGATTCGTGTGTAATCGCACGTTTCGCGGCATCACATCGACCGCGAGTTGTATTGATGATGTACTCCGAGGATATTATGTTAATTTCTTAAAACCTATATGGCGTCGTCGTCGGCGGCGACGTGATTCGAATTACACGGCGCGTCTCGCATTATAATATATTTAATGCGATAGACAGTGTAATGTAATGGCAACGACGACGTCGGGTAACCGTTGCGGCGGCGTGGGGAAACGTTATGGGAAAACGACGACGACATCGTAATGTTACGTATTCGTGATAAACGAACTTAAGTGCGCCCCAAAGTTGCCGTCGGATCATTAGTGGATCGAGGACACGAGGAGGAACAATGGGACCAAAAATATATCCAATTTTCCATTGTAACGTTACAAGGCGCACAGATTGTAAGACAAACCGGATGGCGGCGAGCACTTCCACTTTTAAGTGTTTTAATTCTCGGAAACAAACTCAAATCTTGTACCTCAGATCAGTGTCACCACACCACTGCAGACGGGAAGAAAAACGTCTTCACGAGGAAACGATAGATGTCCAAAGACTTTTATTGTTTGTTACGATCTCGTTATAATTGTCACTGCTAACCCTTCACAGTTCTCTTTTACGAGGTTCAAAAAAATCATTTAGTACAATAATAATGTCGTAAAATAATATTGTACAATAAGTTAATTCTCCGTTATGTGGTCGCACTGAATCGAGGTCAGGTCTTGTCATCAGTAAATTCAGTTGGGGGCAGTTGTCCGAAATTTCTAGGTTAGACTGATAACAGAAGAAGGCAGGAAAAATAAAAGTGCCAAATGAAAATTTTAAAATAATAATATTGGATTGAACGTTTTGGTTTGATCTGTATGTGTGTGTCGCGAAATGATAAAAGTCATATTATGTGTATTAATTTCATTCGTGATAATTATTATAATATTAGTTTAATAAAGAAATTAGAAAGCTATAAATATAATGTGTGTTATTACTGTTATTAGTAATATTAACTAGTTGAACTATTTCCTTTGTACACGGTATCCATAGTACATCATTTTTATTAGATATTCGCAATTATACAATTTGTTTGTTATTTTGTTTCTATCAATATTTTATTTATTTAGCATACCTAATAAATAGGCAAAATATGAGATCATCCCTTTTGCCGAATTAATAGAATATGATGATAATTTTGTGATCAATGGTTGGTAGTATTTCATCTTTATCGCTGTTCCAAATGTTATCGACTTAACCTATATGCAATTCGGGTGACTGCCGACGACTGCAGTAAATCAATGAGATTGGAAACCATCAATATTACGCCCCTAAATAATTTTGAGATTTTAAAAATAATCAATAATAATCGTTGGTCAATTCCAAACGTAAATAATTTAATTTTTAAACATTCGTATACTGTATGATGGTTAAAATTTAAAATCTCCGAGACTTTTCGAAAACCCAAAATAAATATAAATAAATAAGTTTATTATTTTTTTTTTTTTTATTTCGGCTCGTATATAAGTTCCGATATGATAATTTAATTATGTTTCCATTTTTACCCTCTCCCCCGCGAGAAGCGACGTTTTTTAATCAAATTTAATCCCACACACACACACACACACACACACACACACACACTACTCGGGGAGAAGGTACACGTTTGTAATATTCAGACTGCACCCTTCCATGAGTGCGCAGGGTATACACACACACACACACACACACACTAATTTAGTCCCTGCAACAGCGTACATTACATATTATACAATAGGCGTATACCGCAGGGACGAGGCAGTGAAGTGGCAATACATTTGGAACGGGACACGGTGGAAAGACTAGTGAGAGTGTGGTCGAGGGTTTTTGCATACGACCGGACGTTCATTGAATCATACGAATTCGCACACGGATTTGCTGAGGCGAGAATTTCCGGGACGCGTCTAATCAGCAGAAACCGTTCCGTCGTCGTCGAATGACTACCCCCCAAAACCCGCGGTGGTTTTGGTATGATCTGCACGGAATCCCGTTTTTTTTTTTTTTTTTTTTGTCGTCGATAACATAATATTTTGTTGTTAGAAGGGGCCTATACCCACGTTTCCCAAAATTCTTTTACGCAACGTCCCTTTTGGTATTCTATTAATTTTCCACCGCCCCCAATCAGCATCGGTACAACAATTCTGGCCAGATAAAAGTAATAAATCGTGTAAAATTTGTATTTATTATTAATTATAAGAACCCATTTTTATAGGCAAGTAAAGACAAATTAAATTACCAACATTTATTAATAATTCGTACAATACAATACGATGATGCAAAACGAAAATTCACACGGTAGTAATAACGCCCCTAAGGGGGAGATATCGCCCACTTTGGGAAACGCTGGCCTACACTATTCACAAAAACGAAAATTTTTCCATGTGTGAACAAACACCGATTCCAAATCCGGCATTCGCGTTCCTTCCAGTTGTAATGAGAAAATATTATTACTTTTTTCGTTTTTATATTTTGAGCAGAGTAAAAAAATTTATAATTTTACATTGATGTATATTTTTTTTGTTCTGTGAACACTTTTGTATGTAGAAATACTTATCCAAAAGCTTCGACCAGCCACATTTTGAATCAAAATTTGGTTCTAAATGACACTTCACATTTTTCGAAATTCGCATATTTTGAGGGTTTGACACTTGTCGCTTTGATTGTTGGCCATTGTTCCGGACCATTGTGGCGACAGTAACCACTGCGACAATGGTAATCTTTGTAACCATAGTAAACATTGTGGTATTGGTAACCATGGTAACTATTGTAGTCATGGTAATTATTGTAACCATTGTTACCATTGTTATCATAGTAACTATTGTAAACCGTTGTAACTATGTAAATCATTGTAGCCACAGTAACCAGTGTCATTATGGTTACCATTATTGTAACGATGGTATCCATTTTAACCCTGATAACCATGGTAACACAATACTCAATAGATGTCAACGTGAAATTTGAATAAACTCTGTTCAGAATAATTATGATATATTGTTTTTTTTTTTTTTTAATTCAATACAGTTATCAAGAATATCCCAACCGGTGATAAACTAAGTATACCGTTCGACCTTTTTTGTAATGTCTTTTTTTTTTTTTTTCTTTTCAAATGCACCCGTTTCACGACTGACTCGGCGCCGTTCCGCGAAAACCGACACTTGGTCTTGGTCGTCGGCTGTCGGCGTAATGAAATTATTCCGACGACTCCGCAGAAATACACCCTCCCCCCCCCGAGCCGCCGTCTGCATCGATCGGTTCGAATATTGCGCACGTCGGCCAAACACAATAATAATAATAATAATAATTGAATTACAACTCGCTCTCGCCCACGAGACATTGCACATAATAATAATAATATATATTGCGAACCGGCTGTGATAATATTGATAGGTCGAGGAAAGAGTAAACTACTGGACTCGCGTACACGTTGATGATGATAATAATAATAATATACACCCTTCCGCGTAAATAAGTGTTGTTGTGCGGGACGGCCGGGCAATTTCTCACGACGAGAGAGAATTCGCCGCGGGTGAGCTTCTGTGCGGTAAGGATACGGGCAGAGGGGAAGTTGTGGGGAGGTGACGGGGTTGGGAAAAAAAATAATACACATTTATCGTGAAGTGTGTGTGTGTGTGTATGTGTGGTGCCGGGTAGGGTACGGGCGGGGGATCCGCACGGTGATGGCGAACAATTCTTCATAGTCAGCGGATATAAAGTGTTGGTTGTAATAAACCAATATGGAGGAAAAAAAATAATAACCTTGCGGACTTTTTCTCGGGGGTGGGGGGTCCAGATTAAATCCCTCCTCATCTTCTCCTACCCCGGGTCATAGCTACCGACCTCTGTCGCTCGCGCACGCGCACAACCACACTTTGTCGTCGGCACATCCGCGGCTACAACAACAGTCTCTTCTCTCCTTCGGAATTATTATCATTTCCCCCCGCCCTCCACCCGTATAGACCGTCCGACAGATGCTGAGCCGCAATTTTTTACACGACCACTCCTCCACCCCCCACCACTACCTACGACGAGATAAATGCCCAGCCGCCGCTCGCACGTGTGTGAGTACACTGCAGTTATTTATTTTTCTCGTTTGTTTTCTATGTTTCAGGTAAGATACTACGACGACGGCGTGTGTATGAACACCGGTTTTTGTTTTGTTTTTTTTTGAAAAATTGCTGCGCGGACGTGATATTACTTCCGTTTTCCGCCCCCCCAACAGCAGGAGCGAACGATAACAATTAACGGGCTCATCGAGCAACAATTTCGCTGTAAATATAATATTATATATATTTTTTTTTTTTTTTTTTTTTTTATATAAGTAGTTTTAAAGCGATTTTCCCCGTTGTGATCCGATAACGCGCGCAAACGACGACGACGATAACAAAACTCTACCCTCCCCTAACCCCACCCACCATCCGCGGTTTTATCCGGCGATTCCCGGAGCAGAATTCAACGCAACAACGCAAAACAATAAAGATAAAAAAAAAAAAAAAAGGAAAAAAATTTGCCTTCCGTTATCCGAAACCGCGAATTAAGATCTTAATTCGTGTCCGCAGGCGATACCACCTCCCCTTGCCCTTTATCGTCGGTGTCTACGAGTGCGGCGGCGGCGGCGGCGGGTAAGCTCTCGTTTGAGTGTACGCGAAGGAGGGAGGAGGGGGTACAAGATTTTTTTTTTTTTTTTTTTTAACGACTCCTTCGCGAACACGTCGACGTGATATCATCCGGTCCGTCGGAGCCGCCGACGCTGCGTTTTCTCCGTGGCCCGAGGCAAACATTTCTTTTCTCTTTTTTTCAAAAAAAAAAAAATAAAATAAAAAAATAACGCTTTAGTTTTGGAAATCGTTCCTATGGCGTTCTCCGGATTTTCCATTACCTTGACCCGTTTTCCAAGCCGTTTATAGCTGATACCGAGCCGAAAAAAGCAACGTCAACTGATCGCGTTATCATGTGCGTCGAAAGCGTCGGGGAAAGAAGCTCATACTGACGAATTCTCTTATATAGACTTAACGACTACTAGTGTGGATCTGGAGAACATTAAATGGAATGGTAAAATGGTATCTTAGACGTAATTCAAGAAGTCTTCAACCCCTAAATGATGGCGTGATAGGGGTGTGAGCTAAAGGAAGGAGTGCAAATTTCTAGCATACCAAACATTCAATATTTTATTTCCCCTCAAGTGTCATGTACACATTTTGTTATTGACTTTTCTTTTTTTTTTTTTTACTAATTTAGATTTTAAGTGCTATCTTTTGGCAAATATCTACACATGACAAAGAAAACAAGGACGTTTCGTTTATTTTTTTTAATTTACTAATCGTGAATATATCTAAAAACAAAATTTAAATTATTTGTAATTAACGAGTCTTTAATCATTAACAGAGAATAATTGTACTTGATTTAGGCGCTCTACAATTCGTCGACAGCCAACAGCTACTATTTGCCTAGACTTGGAAATCACAGAGCTAATTATTACTCCCTATGTTTATCAACCCTATAAAACCAAGTATACACAGCAATGGTCTGTTGAAAGGACAGTATTTTAATTATTGTATTATTCTATAGCCCGAGTTTAAAAGACCTGCCTTTATCATTATTATTTGACAAGTTTTCCTATTTTTGGAAAACGTCTAGAGAATTTTGAAAAATGACCTTGGGTATCACTTGGGTGCGATTTTTGATATCTAAAAATATGGCACGTACGAAACTTTTGGACGAGTATTTCTATGCGAAAAATTGTTTTCATAAAAATAAAAAATCAAAAATAATAAATACGTAGACTGATGGAGTGTTAAATATGCATTTAGTTTTGTTCTTTTACATTCGAACCGAGTATAGGAGAGAGCACATACATGTATGTAGAACACCGTTGGCCGACGTATCGGTTATATACATAATATTATAATTTTTTGCGTCAGATGACGTGTTTTACATGCTCGAGGAAGACAAAAAGTTACACCAGAACGAAAACAACAAACGACTTCCGACCGATATACCTCCACCCTGCACTCCATCGTGCTTTGACGACGCGAAATATAGAAACGTCGACTAGGAGATACACCGTAGTAATGAATTATTCACGGAATATAATATCGTTATGTGGGGGCGTATTGCCGTTTTTCCGTTACACGTGAATTATTCTATAATATAATATGCGGGGAAATATCTCTGCAAATAGTTTATGATAATATTCTAGTTCGATGATTTTTTCACTTTCCGCTATAAATATTAGCCGAAACTATAACCATAATACGGCGCATTAAATATTCAAGTTTTTCGAACGTTTCAAAAGTATATAATGTATTTATGACGAACGAAACGCGCGTTTCTCCTTTTTAACTCTTTTTTTTTTCCTCCCCCAACTATCTATAGTTTTTTTTTTTTTTTTTTTATAACCGATCGCGTGTGTTGACGGTCGCTAACCGTTCGGGTTACATAATAATAATATACTCGTGGCCAAGCG
The DNA here is from genome assembly GCA_025469315.1 of Stegophylla sp. TES_Ste_2020. Lineage (NCBI taxonomy): Eukaryota > Metazoa > Arthropoda > Insecta > Hemiptera > Aphididae > Stegophylla > Stegophylla sp. TES_Ste_2020. The sequence goes on from JAIPRM010010308.1 coordinate 10,200, forward strand.
GTATAATATTATTATATATATATATATATATAAACGCATAATTTAATTATTCCATCCTTTGACTGCGTACGTCGTGGATAAAACTCGGATGTTTTATTTATTTCGACATGTCGAGTGAAAATCGGTATGAGGGGAAAAACGGCAGCGCATCTCGTTACGTGGCTCGTGCGAGGGCTGCAGCAGAATAGTAGTTAGAGGGGTACGAGTATAGTTTGACATATTTATACTATTTAGTCATTTCTTCATACATTTGAATATCGTCCTTATGCGAATAGGTCGATTTTATGTACTTATTTTTATTTATTTATTATTATTAATTTTTTTTTTTTTTTTTCATATCTCGAAGTGAATAATAATAATTCTAATAACAGGAAAATAATATATAACCATTATCATAGTTCTAAATTAATTTTATTTTTTCACACCTCACTAATATAAACTATATAATATATATATTATGTTTATTCACTTTTGTCACAAATATCAACCACATAGGTTTTAATATTTCTAAACTTTCAATTCCGTTTTTTTTTTTTTTTTTTTTTTTTTTTTTATCAAATATAATTAAAAGTGACTTGAAATTAAAAATAAATTATTTCTTCGATAAAACGATTCTGGCCGAGGCTTCAGCTCATTCAAGACGTGATGACAAAAAAAAAATGTATTTTTTACCCGACCAATATTATAATATTTCGTTAAAGAAAAATGTCCAAAATTTTTTTTTTCACGTTTCCAAAATTTTCTTGCACCAAAATCTTTCTCGAATTATTTCCTGTCTATGATTAAGTTTTCATGTAGTTCGGATCAAAAAATTTATGGTTTTCGAGTCGTTTTTGTCAAATTTTGGGTAGTTTTTTCAAAAAAAAAAAAATGAAGAATTGAGAAATTCAAAAAATGACCTCTTCAAAGTACCATTTAGAGGCAAATCCGGTTTCAAAAAGTTGCTGATCCAAACTTTCGGACAAGTATTTCCATACGAAAAGTTGTACACAGAATTAAAATAAATAAACATCATTGTAGAAAAACGCATTCATTCGACTTTTTCGCGCTCCACTCAGAATCTAATATAATTAAGCGGCACCTTCGAGACGAGTGTGTTCTTCGAATCGATCGTTATTGATCGAGAATAAACCTAGTGGAATTTAATTAACAATAATTATTATACCATGTCCGTTGTACGTGCAGCGTTGATGTTTTACATTAGTTTCGACATGTCGAGTGAAATTGACTGAAAAAAAAATAAATAAATAAATAAATAAATAACAAAATAAATAAACGCAACAAACGTCGCGCCTAATTTTGTTTGTGCTAGGGGTGCAGTTGTACTGCGCCCTCTTCCCGTGATTGGCTCGTGACATTTTATGTACAAGGGGTAAAAAGAGGTAATAAAAAGAAAACACAGCGCTCGTTTATTAATTAATAAATACATACTACATACCGTTCGAACGTCGTTCGTGAGTAAATGCAATAGTAAAAAAATACCGAGCGAAAGAAACACACGAAGTGAAATCGACAAACACGACTTAACGACGAACTTTAACCGAAAATCACAATTTACGAAACCGTTCGATTTGACGTGTGGTACGCTTATTTATTACAATATCACAATAGACATCAACAACTGATTTCGGGCCATTTCGGGGCTCTTTGAGAGACGTATTTCGGCTATACACAAACCACGGGCCCCTGAATACAGGAAAAAGCCAGACACATAATTCGCACCATGGGTGTCGCACGCCTCGTGCGGGATTCGATGGGTGTGTTGTTGAATTTTAAAGAAACGTGTTCCCTGTGAACATATAGTTGATGTAAGAAAATTTTACACATAAATTATGAAGTTCGTATACATTAAAAGGACAATTATTTCGTACTTGGTCAGTTTTATTTCCCGTCGTTAACTGAGAAAAGTGTTGGCGAAAAATTTCCAACAATCTTTTTCAAATTTTCCAAATTGTCTTGCGTCAAAACATCTCTCATATTATTTTCTATCTTTACTTAACATTTCAAAAGATTTAGGTTAAAACAATATATATTTTTTAATTTTTAAGGCGTTTTTGTCAAATTGTAAGTAGCTTTTCCTAAATTTTGAGCATTTTAACAAAAATTACCTAGTAAAAGTACCATCTACAGTCGAATTATTATTTAAAAAGTTGCAGATCGAAATTTGCGAGTAAGTATTTCCATAAAAAATGTTAACAGAAAAAAAATAAAAGTCACTGTAAAAACACTAGATTTTTGTTTTACTCGGTCCACTCTGAATCTAAAATAAGACAAAAGATTCCTATATATTTGTTCACAAAAGCCATTACCCACCCCCCCCCAAAAAAAAATCAAATGGAATACGCTAAGAGTGATCGTTTTGAGAAAAATAAAATTATTTTTCATATTTGGTCGATATCATTTTAAAAATTTTCATATTAGATAAGATAATATAATATAAAAACAATAACATTAATTTTTAAGTATGATAACAGTTCCTTATGTAGCAAGGGATACAATAATTTGATTCTTTTCAATATAGGTCACTCTGAGCGTATTCCGTTTCAATGCTTCATTTAGGGGTAATACGAATGGCTACCACGGGTTTGAGTTCAAATCTTATAAATCGTCTCCCGCGCGTTTAATCAATATCTTCACCGCTCGTTACACGCACTCGTTCAAATAATAATAATAATAATAAAAATAAAAGTGGTGAAACGGGGGAAGGGGAAAGACAAAAAGATATATATGTATGTAAAACAGAACGAAATTACACGAAGGGGACTCCGTCGGCAGTGGCCGCGCTAGCTCTTCCGGTTTTTTCGTCGTAGGGAGCTGCCGCGTCGTCCAAAATACGTCCCGGCTAGCACGTTGTGTGTATAATACACACTGCGGAAGTGTGACGTAGTGGGGTTCGACGACGGCGGCCACTTTTCGGAGTGGCCCTATCGTTTTTCACCGCCGTGTACGAGCCAAACGCTGAACAAAATATGTCATTATCATCATTGCTATAATATACCTAGATGTGTGTCCACGTGCGTCGTGAGATATTTAAATAATATCAAATGACAGAAAACATTATTAACAACGAGATTTACGCGGTATCAATTAAAAATATATCGATAGATTTAATTATCCCTTAGGTATAGAGATAGTAGTGATGGTTAAAATTGAAATAACTGTTCGTCGACACTATTAATAATTGGTGTACTATGCAAACGGAAAGAAAAACAGGTGGGAAATCTTTTCTAGAACTAAAATTAGCCCTTTTGAGGGCTAAACTAACGCATTTCGGGCTAAACTAATGATTCAATAATTTCGATTTTGTTGATTATGAGTCATCAACGTTAATATTTGCCACAAGACCAAATTAATCTTAAAAAAAAAAAAAAAAAAAAAAAAAATGTAAATATTTAATATCTGGTAACCAATCTGTTATCTGGTTTCCTTCTATTTTAGATTCTAAACAAAGTGAAGAACTAGTGTTTTTACAATGACGTTTATTTTTTTTTCTATGTACAACTTTTCGTATGGAAATACTTGTCCAAAAGTTTCGATCAATAACTTTTTGAAATCGGATTTGCCTCTAGATTGTATTTTAAAGAAGTCATTTTTTGAATTTCTCAATTCTTCAATTTTTTTTTTTTTTTTTTTGGAAAAAACTACCCAAAATTTGACAAAAAAGAATCGGAAACCAAAATTTTTTGATCC
>JAIPRM010010309.1:0-13888 GCA_025469315.1 Stegophylla sp. TES_Ste_2020
AATAAAATCCGCGTAGACCGAGCCTGTTGTTGTGTACCGAAAACTGTTGTAGTTGGTAAGTGCAGTAAAATACACTGGGAAATTTTCCGCGCGTGAATTAACGCCACGAAAAACGTGCACAACGACGGTTAACGTACGTGTACATCGGGCCAAAGGCGACGGGGGTTCAGTGGGTCGTGGTGACCACCCCTCGCTACTGAGGCGGCAAGTACAAAGCGGCTGCGGCGGGGCCAAAGCCCCCCCCCCATGAAATGTTTTACTCACGGCTCACCTCCTCCCGCCGCATTTAAAAGTTTGTTCCGCGTTTTGATTTATTGGATATGGATTGTAAAATATGTTTTATGAGGGACTGTTTGTTTGGGAAAACAATCGTGATTGTTATTTGTAACGATAGTATTCTATGTTATCACCTACATTTTGAAATTTGTAAATGATAATTAACTTGATAGTTAATTGAAACGAAAAAAAAAATCAAGAACATTAATTAGCCGGTCTTAACATTCCCAGAAATCAAGAGAAATATAGACAAAGTAATTCATTACCAATATACTCGCCCCCTTTTTGGCCGTCAAAATGGAAAAATTTGGAATTTTTTCGGGGAGAATGTTTAACTTACCATAAAAACTTTATTTTCCATAACTTTTTTTTTTCATGCCATCTAAAAGATGTCCTGTGGCGATAGAAAATTTATATTTTTCAAATAAAATACTTAAAATACTAAAATTTAAATAGATCGTTCGAATTCCGATTTTAATATATCAAAATTCATATAATAAAATTCCGTAGTAAAACTTGAGGGGATGCTGTTTGAAAAAAAAAGTTTGTTTTAACACAAGACATCCTTAATATGGTGACATGACAAAAAAAAATTGTAAAGGAGAACATGGTTTTTATAGTAACATCCAAAAAATCCAAATTTTTCCATTTTTGTGGATAAAAAAGAAGATGAGCATATGTTAATCACATATATAACTGCAATGTTATAAAACATATTATCTTAAGGGACAAAATGCTCTGCAACCCCCTCCACCCCCCATTATATTAAAAAATAATCCTGGATCCGCTTCTAATTATGGCTTAGCCCCCATGCAATTTTCAAAACCTGACGCCAATGAGCGCAACTATAGCCAACTTAACGAAGGTAAGATTTATTTTATTTGAATTGTTTATATAGGTATATATATATATATATATATATATATATATATCTAAATATTTGGTTTATCATATTGAAGTAAAATATTTAATAGTCTATATTTCTACCCAATATTTTTATTTGTGGCGAATTTTCGATTATAAGAACATGGTATAATTTGAGCAAGGCAAAAATCTTTTCTTAGTCAGTGTGTCCGAGATAACTTATGTCGTCAATAATTTTAACAATTACTATCCCTTTAAAAGTATTACTTAGCACCGACACTTTTGGTGCGAGTCGCGCGTACACCACGTGTCAAAGCACAATAACATTCGAACAACGTGCGATACACGATCGAGTTGAATATTGAAAACTGAAGTCTAAATAATTGAAAAATCGACGTCAATAAACGCGTGACAACGCGTAGAACTGTCGATTCGAGAGGCTTCGCCCTCGAACACGTGGGTGGCGCACGGCCTCGGTCGGCAGTCATATGCATCGTCGTACTGTAAATTTCATTGTTGTAGGTACATCAGAATACGATTGCGGGTGGTGTGTACCGCGGGCACAAGTAGGTACATATAATATATATAAAATACGACGAGTGGCCGGAACCGCGGTATAAAAATATGTGTACGGCGAGGAGACTGTACAACCGCGGTTATAACGATGAGATCGCCTCCAGCTGCTCGACGCGTATAATTAACCGGAAAAAAAAATATCATTGGTTCCGCATAATTCTTTTTATATTGCGATGTGAAACAACAAAGTCGACACTGGCGGACAGAGTGGACTGGTAGGGGATCGGACGGACTCGGCGGCGCGAATCCGGGGCCACGCAGGCAGTAAAAAGAGTTTTAATTAATAATTTGATTGTTATTCGTTAAAGCTGGTGTTAAACTCGCGTTTGTGTTCGCGCATTCACGGACTGTTGAATTAAAATTCCCGAACGAGAGTGCAACGAAAAAAAGAAACGCTATTTTAATATTGTGAAAACAGTATTATTATTATTATTATTATTATTATTTTTGTTTGTGTGATATTAACACTTTGGTGTTTTACATAATATTATCATCTCTAATTTAATCATCAATCAAATTGTTTCGGGCCAACGACGAGAAGTTTGAGAAAACTTTTAAAGGGTTCGTGCATACAACCCTCGAATTTCGTATACGATTCCCGTACGCTCTCTTTCTCTCTCGCCAAAATGAGTTTCGGATCCGCTACACTGGCACCGGAATGTTTTCTGTTTTCCACGGTGCAGAGAAAACTATCGATTGTACGGTTATTTGAATTCCGGCTTTCAACTTTATATTTATACAGTGCACTACACGAACACGTACTTGTTATCCACTGAGGTGCTATAATTTGCCATTAGAGTCGGACTACCTTAAAAAAATGAAACGGGAAATAATTTTTCTATCAGACCTAACCCAATACTTACTTAGGTCACAGCGAATTCGACTAAAGATTGCCGAGTAGGGGTGGACACAGAAAATTTTTTGGGGGTGGAATGAGTTAAAAAAAAGAATTAATTACATTAATTGGTGTAGATCGAAGAATGTATTAGTTTACAAATCTGTGTGTATTTCTTTTGAAGAAAGGAAACCATTTTTCGGGTAGAAATACATGTCCAAAAGTTTCATTCAGAATTTTTTCAGATCTTAAATTGCATCTAATTTTAGTGATAAGAGATAATTTTTTAAATGATTTTAAGTTTTTTTTCTAAGCGTTTGGGAAAACTACTGAAAAACTGACCAAAAAAATGGTAAAATATGCTGTAACCTAAATTTTCATAAATTGTATTTTTGTTTTTCAACATTATTTCAAAAGTAATAAGACAAAGAATCTGAAACTTTTAAAGACTGCTAAAAAAGTCATATGCATATTTCATAAAAATTTCAAAAATATTTTACTTATTTTGAGCAAAGTATAAAATTTTGAAAATACTGAAAAATTTCTTGTTTTTTGTAAGTTTTTACTCCATACAATTATCTCTCGATAAAAATACCTAGAAATTTAATACAAACAACATGGGAAGGGTTCCATAATTTATTTTTCAAAAACAAATACCTATATTCATTTAAACATCGTTGTGACGTCATAAACCATTGTCCGGCTACAGCAGGCAATCTTATATGTGCAACAGATTAAGATACCTTAATTTGTGGGGCAATAGCGCCTACTAAAACAAATCATTTCCCATCATTTCCATAGTAATTAATATTATAATTGACTTTGATCTCCATTGGAAGAATCATCACTGACAGCTATTTACGAACTTACTAAGTCATCCAATGGTGAAACAACAACGGTCAGGCTTCTTCTGAGTGCGGTTTGATATTATCACCAATTGTGTACGTCCAGTCGTACCGTGGGCAAGTAATATAGTGCGCATCGCATGTCTGCCGTTTATTAGACGCCACGACTATATAATTATAACAGTCGTTCGTTAACCGTTCGACGGTGCGTGCAGCACATTACGTTAAAACGACGTTATTTCAGAGTTTTACTGCGGCCGAATCGTTAAATCTCCGGTCGTGTGCAGAGAATTAATTATTTTATTCGTCCGAGGACGCGGCCCCCCGGACACGTCGTCACCGTCGGAATAGAAATGGGGGGGAGGGGGGGAAATAAAAATAAAACAAACGTGTGTTACACGCGATAAGTCCTGGACGAGACCGGGGTGTGTGTGTGTGTGTCGCGCAGAAAACACGAGCGGCGTTCACGCGCGCGCGCGCACATCTCCCTCGTACAGTGAATTTATAATAATAACACACGGTAGGTATTCGGTGGTCACAATACTCACATTACCCGCTTCGTACTATTATTATTTCCCGCGTAATAATTATTCATCCGCAGCACGCGAGATCGGCCGACCACCGGATAAACGATCGGCGGGGTCATTTGTACAAATAATAATAATAAAATAACACGGCCGGGCGCGCGCATAATTATCATCATCATCATCGTCTGATCGTCGTCGACCGTCATCATCGTCGTCAGCTGCTGCTGCTGCTGCTGCACAACGTGTTTTGCGCTAATAACGAGCTATTTGGACAGCGGTAATCCGGTTGTTTTCCGAGCGCGCGCGTACATAATCTCTTTGACAAATCGCCCTCCGTCAGCCCCCTCACCGTATTCTGACCCCGAGCGATGACGATTGCCGTCGTCGTCGCCGTCAGTGACAACAACTGACAACTAACACGGCGTTACTGCTGTCAAACGGGCCTCAAAACATATCATTATAATAATTATTTCGATAATAATTGTTACGGGTGGATCGCGATTGGACGCGGACTGCCAGCACTCTGTCACAGACTGTCGCGAAAGTGTTGTTACGATGAAACACGTTAGGGAGGAAATCTTCCTTCCCCTCACGGTTTCTATGTCCCCCGATACTGTATATACACGGTCAACACGCGATGATCGTGTGTATGTTTTGCGTCGCGAGACGTGTAAACCGTGCCTCCGAATCCTCGAATATACAATATACATAATATTATATAAGTGTATAATCCCCGAGAGGAGGAAAAAAAATTATAATAACACACATCTATATTATCTCTCGCCGTCTGCCCTTGCTGATCCTAAACCGGACGTATTTGGAGAACTCTCGTCCGGCTAGGTATGTTGCATGTTGCTGGCAGAGTAGACAAACAATATAAACGCATACATTGCCCGGTGTTTTTGGGCAATACATTAAAATACTATTCTGCCCGGGCAAAATTACACTTTGACCGGTCCAAATACGCTTTGCCAAGTAGTATATTGGGCATTGTAAACATACATTTATCAGCAAGAATAACCATTTTAATAAAATTTCATTAAAAACTTAAAAATAAGTAAATAGTTAAAATATTATACATTATGTACACATTGCCCGGGCAAGCTGGGAAAGTCATAGGTTAGTTCGCCAGATGTTTGATCGACTCGCTACGCTCGTCAACACCTCCACTCCATTCCGCAAATCAGAAATATCCCTCGACTTGTTGTGAAACGTGGGGATATTTCGGCTTGATAATAAATCGTATTTCACTACTCGGCAAAATACCATCGGTTAATTCACATACCCGGTGAACTAACCTATGCTTACAATTTCAATAAAAAATATCCCAAAATAAATTATAATTATTTGTTTGTTTGTATTCTTTTCCTAAGCTGGACTGGGCAATTCTATATAGTCCGGGCAATGTATAATTTTGCTTAAATTGTCCATCCAATTCGGGCAGTATTATAATGCCCGGATTATGTATACATTGCCCGATAGTGATTAGTATTTGTATACTTATAACAGTAATCACTGCGGGACTGAAACGGACAAAAAGATGCCGCAGTTGAAAAAACGTCCATGTGAAAAAGCATTTTGTAAAACTTAATACTCATTATCAGGACCAGCCCAGTCTTGAATAAGAATCGTGCACGTACTCGCTCTAATAACGAGTATCATCAACTGCGCAGTAAAATATTATTTTATTTTTACAATACAATTATTATATTAAACGAAAATATCGGACCTATATAATATATTTTACACTTCGTAACTGACTCTCATAACATGTCATAACTATATGATTTTAATTGAAAAGCACACCGAGTGCCTCTCTCAACAAAAGTAGGCTGAGGAAACATAAATATATATATATATAAAAACAACGAGTAATATTATCTGTTATAGACAAACATAGAATACTATGACACCTCTACTACCGGTATATAATAATTGGTGTTCTATATAAAATGTTTTGAAAATGGATTGGTAACATAATATGCTCCGGACTTACATAATATACTCGTATAAATATTTTTGTTTTTTTTTTTTTTTTTTGGTAATTAAAAGTAAAGCAATTACTATGGATTACGTAACAGAAAATGTTTACAAATAATAACTAAACGAACAAAATTGGTTTTAAGTAACAATTTAAATTTTCTACCAAACTTAATATACCTAACCACATCATATAATTGCATTAGGGAAAAAAACTTAAAAGCGTTATGTTCAAAAGAAGAAAAAAAACTGAGATGAATTAAAACTTAAATGAAAATTATTTTTTTGCCCTTTTTGTAAGTTCATTAACTGGGCGAACTCAACTCCGAAACCGTGTTACACATATAGCAGCCGAGTTCCGCGAATATAAAAACTAAATAATAATAATTTAACGCGTAATAATGGATGTAAAATTGTGTTTAAGAATTTTACAGAACGCGGATCGTTGGTAAACGTATAATACGTATATTATTCTACGCACAATCGTGTCGACAAATCGTAATGTTAAGCAAAACAAAGAGTTCGTAACGAAACATTTTGTAACATATTTAGAAATAAAACAAAATGCATGTTTTCATTACACAGCCTGCGCTCGCATGATGAGAAAATACCACGAGACTCTCGGCCGCCGCCGTATATTTTACATTAAATCATACCTCTCGTGCACATGTACTCGTCCACATAATAATATCTACGCGCACGACTAATTCTCGGCCGTTGAGTGGCGACTACTGTTCGCGGTTGACGTGTAATTGGAGACGGTAATAATTATTATTACTGTTCGTATTGAAGCCAATGCGAGTGGGAGAGAGCGATTGGGGGCGTTTTTTACCCGATAAGAAATATTTACGCGCGTAAGAGTTTTTATTTTTTATCTCCTATAAAGGACATTGTTATACAAAACACTTAGTAATAGTAGTAACAGCAGCAGCAATAGTAACGACGTGTAATAATATTATAGTCTACCGGTTGTCCGCCGTGTGTTTCTGATCAGTAAGAGATAAGATACATTCTCAGGTTTTGGAACATCACTAAGCGGATGAAAAATACAACATAATAAAATATAATATCATTTTTATTATTATTATAATCGTCAGGTAGCCGCCAATGATAGTCATTGGGGGGAACACTCTTCATTATTAAACACGGAGACACACATTCCTATTATCGCATATTACAATATTACACTGTACGAATAAATCCGGGGGTAATGGTCCAGCTGTAAAAAAAAAAAAAAAAAAAAAATAAAATAAAAATGAAATGAAATTGACGAGGGGGACAATATGTGTCCCCGTATTTAATCGACCATGTATCATATGAATTATAATATAGAGATGGGGTTACTAACGGTCGGGATTATCTGAAAAAAAAAAAAAAAAAAAAAAAACGCGCGCAGGCATTATACCTAACCTTTTATATGTTGATTTTGAATTCGGTAAGAAAAACTATATGCGTATTTACATTTCGGTGGGAGTTTGCACGCAAAGTAAGGGAACGCAGAATTGTACACTACATATTTGCGCATACACGCGTATGTTATGCGAAAATAAACCAAAATGAAACGATGACTTGTCCGCCGCGAACGCTTTTAAATAAACATTGTATTAAATTTTCAGTCTACTGTATTTATATTGCTTCCAATATTCGAATATACAGGTCAAATATTCTACGACTTGTATCTAAAATGACATTTTTATTGAAAATAATCAACAGATATTTTTTTATAAGCTCAAGTTTTCACCAAAATGTTATTGGCGTTAAATTTTATGGTTATAAGCGATTTTACGTTATTCTGTAGAACAAAAATGCAATTCTTTACAAAAACACAAACATTTCTTACTGACTAATAATTTGATATTTCGATTAAGAATTTTTATTAGACTAATAAAAAGTCTTGGAAAATGTATAACTAAAAAGATAACTTTTTGGATAACATTAATTAAAGTAGGTCAATTTTTAAAAACAAAAATTCACATAATGCGTTCTAATTGAATGTCCGTGATTTACAAGTTAATTATTTTATCACAATTACAAAAAATTCAAATAAATGAAGGAATTAGGCTTTAAAATTAATTAACGGTAATCTCATTTTCCAGGGTAAAATTACCTTTTGAAAGTTATGACTGTTATTTATTTTACAACAATATTTTTGTCAAATACTTAACCAAATTATAACAATAGTCATTAGCATTAGGCTTATAAATTATTCAATTATTTTTGGTACACTGAATAACGTTGTTTGAGAAAAATAATAGCAAACAATTTTAAAGAAACAAATTCACTCGTAGAAATGGGTGAAACAGCGATTCATTATATTTTTTCGTCATTTCAAACGGCTTTTTTTGTTTTAAATAAATTGATAAATACCAATAAAAAAAAAAAAAAGTTTGTCAATCACGTACAAATACACCCCTTTAAAGATTATATACATAAACTACCATTGATAATATTATACGGGTTTAATAAAACCACTCACAACCCCTTAACATTTAACAGGTGGGCAACTCATTCGACATTTATTAATATCGGCATGAAACAAAACAAGAGGGAATCATTAACTTTGGTAAATAAATGTTCATAATACTTTAATATTTTAGAGTTTTATAACTGTTATTTTTAACAATTTTGGCTTACTTTTTTAAGTACTTTAATCACTTTTTCGTACCACATAATATATTTCCATTGAGTTACACTCATAATTTAAAACCAATAAGTTTCAATTACCTACTGAAAAATCGTCTTTACAGTAAAATAAATAATACCAAAAAGAAAAAAAAATAATAATGACATATATTTTGTTTTGATAACTTTCGGATTATAACTACTTGTAGCTATTTCATAGATGTCAATGAAATACAATTTACATAATAATTCGAAACTCGAAAAACAAAATTTCTATAGTGATTACTGCCAACCATTTTTTAGAATATTATTAGTATATTTAGTATATGAACCAATAATAACAATAAAATGTTAAATACACTATTATTAACAGATAAAATTTGTTTTATTAGATATATATATATCAATATTTTCCAAAACGGTCAACAAACCAGTATTTAACAATAATCATTTCTACGATTATAATATATGAACTATTGTTACTAGGTAGGTGTGTACAGGATTTTGCAATGGTCAATAACAGTAACGGAAAATAATATGTAAGGGGTATATTCGTAACGCCCCGATTTTGTTCAACTCAATTCAATTTTTTTTTTTTCACGCCTTGATCTCTGGAACGGTTTTAGGTTATGGGAGAGTAAAATAACTATACGTTAAACACAAGCCAATGACACTTGTTTCAAAATCAAAGGGTCAAGAAACTCGGTACAATTGTTGACGCTATGACCAGGGCATGATGCTGTTAGAAAGAAGGGTTCTTCTGAACCCTAAACACCTGGGAATGTAACCATTGTTGTAATTCACTTGCATTGTTATAGTCCACTACTAAATAAAATCCTCCACTCAAATCATTTATTATTATTATTATTATTATTATTATTAGCCTATAGAGTGCGCTCGGAAATTATTTAAAATAAAATATAATCATTACTTGCCTACATTGGTTTATCAAAATAATTATTAGTTGAATGCGGACACCGATAAAATACTTTCTCCTGATATAAACGTTTTGATCAAAACAAAAATATGACCACATTTTTTAATCTTTTACTTTTCTAACGCAAACGAATAGTATTCGGGTCAACTACACTATGTCATTATTATTTTAATAAGGGCAAATATTTTATCGTTTACGTTCCATACTTAAACAGCGTTAAAATTATCACGTAAACCAGATACACGTTCGATATAGCAAGACAACAATGCAATAATGAAGATCATAGGTATATTACTTACTAACAAACAAACATAACCACGTGCAAAACGCAGTTCTAAAAAATAAACGGGCTCACATCGCTAACTAAATAATATAAAATGTTATTGTTTCTACTAAGCATCCGTTATTCTTCTCATTAACCTGTTACAACAAGGCTATAAATTAAGGGTTTCATAATGAAAATTCTATAATGGTCCATTGTTTGATGAAAAAAAAAAAAAATACATTAAGATCCCCGATATGTTTTTGGGGACAACGAAAGCAGTCATTTTAATGAGTTACTTTCTAGTTTGCCGACTTTTTTGTCGTGTCCTAAAGAACCTGTCTTGCCACAACGTTTATTCGATGTGGCGAAAAATCTAACTTACTGTAGGTACACAATATTTACACTTTTAACTGTGTCCAACACCAGATTTAGATGATATAATAATTTTTTATTTCAACAAAATCATAGTTTTATGACTAATCAATAAAAAATAAAAATAAAAGTAATAAAGGAATCATATATAATATATATATTTATTTATTTATTATGAATATACGGGCTTAGCAATGTTAGTACAATATTCCAATAAAAAAACAGGTATACAACAAAAATATAACAGGAATTAAGATTATAACAAGAACAAAATTAAAAAATATAAAAAAATAAAGAAACATGAGGCGTTATAATACAAGCAATAATTTACAATTAAAGTTTAAGAATGCTAGATAATTATTTAATAGTTAAATTAGAAAAGAAAAGAGTGTGTATATATATATATATATATATATATATATATATATAAACACAAAAACGTTCAATAAAAAAAAAAAAAAAAAAAAAAACAATTAGTTGAAGAAAAAATTACTATTAACATAACTTAGTAGTTAAGCTGTACGATTATTCCAAATTTTTTTACAAATGTGTACTTAATTTGCTAACTCCATAAAGCTACTTCATAAAATACTTCAAAGCAAAATTAATCAAGCTTAAGTTATATCCAATAATTTGCTGAAGAATTTAATTTATAGTCATATCATTTTTATAAGCCACAATAAATGCACTGAACAATGTTTAATAATCGAATACAATATAAGAATATAATATAATATTATTAATATTAAGATATTTATCTCGATAGGAGAGTGGTATGGAATGAAACAATTCAGTCTTCAATATCCAAATATTTTACGAGTTCCAGATTATGTCACTTATAAATATTTTATCTCACGAAATACCATTATTATTTGGTTCAAATAAAATATTTTTATATTAGTATTTGTGTACAATTTCAATTTACACAGATTCCAGATGGTGAATTTTTATATATTAAATATAACGGATTGCCTTTCAAGATAATATGAAAAACAGTTTTAAATGGATATAAAATTGAAATCGCATTACATTATTAAGTCGTAAACAAGAATATTGAGTGTAATAAAAAATCACTGTAAAATGTATATGAAAATAACATTTAGCAAAGTTTGAAATTTACTAGGCCATAAAGAACGAGGTTTTGAAATTAATTTCCGGACCCGGGAAGAATTTCAACGCAAACACATGAAAAAGGATAGAAATAACTAGGATATAAAAAGAGAAATCTGCTACGAGTGTTTAAACTATTAAATATGTCAGTATTAACGGCACATAAATATTAATGCGTCGACATTGAAAACAAATTATTTCCAACACAAAGATACAGTTTTTATTATTATTATTGATTAAATGGAATATTATACGTGACGATGGTTGTTGTAGATTTGGACCTTTGACAACACTTAATTTACTAATCTAAGACAATCTGATTTGAACAATATAATTATTCTCCTTAAACATGGTTTGAATAGTCCACCTAAATGCATATTATTAATAATAATTATATAATTTATTATGAAGTTGAGATCACGGGTCAACAGATTTAGTTTGAATTTTTTATTACGTCGGATAATAGTTCAGAGTTTAAGATCATACACAATTGACTGGCAACGGCTCATGTAACATTTCTCAGGATATTATTTATGTGTTTTTTCTTTTGCATCGTATAGGATCTAGAACAGCGATTCTTAAACTAAGGGTCGCAAACAATTTTTTTAGGGTCACCAATACATTAAATAACTAGTTTTTTTTTGTTATTATCATAACAAATTTTTGGGGTTTCTAATAAAGATATGCGTTTATATTTATTAAGTATTTTCCTTATTTTAATTTTAACACGATAATTAAAATAATTTTTCACCACTTTTTCTTACTTTCATAATAAAAGGGTCGCTTAAACATTATAGGGGGTCGCGGCATCAAAAAGATTGGGTACCACTGATCTAGAACCATGTTTTATGTAGTTTCGTAGAAATAATACATACCGTAGTTTTTTTTTTTTAATAAAACCACGGTAATAATTATTGTTGATAATTTGGTTTATTACTTTTCGATAATTTTACTCTCAATAAAAATAATAATATCAATAGTTTTATCTTCTTACTGCACGATAGAAACTTTTATCAAAAATAATCGACCATAAGATTAAAACATATTTCGTTGATGGAATGTTTCGTTTTTATTTTATTTAATAATGTGGAATGTTTGATCGACGTAATTAGTTTTTGCGGATGTCAGTTTTGATGAAACGACGTAAACATGAAATATTGATGAATACCGTGGCCCCTTTGATGAGACCATTTAGATAATAATATAATCAAGAACCTCGTCAAGAACAGCTGCTGTTACATAAACAGAACCTCATATCACTGAAGAATAATATGACACAGATTATAAGCAGCTTATTGATAAGTCGAATAAAAATGGGATTGTTTGTTGTTTAATAATATCGAAAGAATAATATGCATTCAACAGCTGGGCACACTCGAATCATTACTTCCCGTATATTTTTTCAAAAAAAGGTTACTCGAATTGCCGCCTCCGATAAAAGGCCAAATTAATCGATATACCGATAAGCGATATTTACCGGTAAACTAGTGATACACCGACTGCTGTCGGTAAACGTTCAAAATTCGAAATAGATTCGAAATACAAACGGTCCTTATATTACTGCATTCATATTCGAAATGAAAACAGAGTTGTTAATGCGTCAACGCGATAATTATCAGAAGATTTAAAATGAATAAGGCGGGCAAAACGTTCGAAATAAAATGACGAAAGACTCCAGGGAAGACATCGGTGTATTTGTGTAAATTCTAGAACGTTTAAAGGTTACTTTCGTAGAATATCGCATTAAAATTCCAGCAAAAAATGAATAAAATATGGCAAATGAAATTAATCGATTTTTCTATCGTTTTACTTTGGACAATTTCCACTTAATTTTAGGTTACACGAATTAATTTAAATTCTTATTTCATTTTATCTTTATTTTAGCTGTATACTAAATCAAATTTGTTGAGATGTCAAAACTCATTAATTAATTAATTAATTTAGTGTCCATCGAGAACGGAATTGCGAACGGACTAACGCAACACTTGCTATTTGAGACATCTTTCTCTCTGGACAGACGGTAATTGACTAGGGAAAAAGACTGTCAACCCCAACCCACCATTCCAAACTGGACATATCAAAATCCTACCGTTTCCCAAATAAAATTTCTACCAAACAGGTGACCGAACTTAAGTCCTCGAGCCTACTACCGGTCAACTCGTGCCATTCCAAATTTTATTAAGGTTTGTTTACTTTAACAGATGACACCAGAGATAAACATGTCATCCCGCGTGGTCAAACCCCATTTCGCCGACAGGTCTGACAGTAAACAAGGTATAGCTATTTAGTTTATTTAAGATAGCATAATTTTTGTTTATACATCTAGAGCAATATAAAGCTGAAAAACTTTAGAAGTCTCCAAATCAAACTCATTAAAAGTACGTTCAATTATACAACGATCTTGTAAGATCATCGATTAACTCTCAATAAATTAAATTTATTTAATTATAATAATTATATACATCATTTTCATAATGTATTAATACGTAAAAGACGCATGTCAAATATTTATAATTTTGTTTCCTTGGGTAGTTTATTATTGTTTTGAAACATAAAATAAAAAAAGCCGGACATACTTCGCACGATGGGTGTACTTCGCACGACGGGTGGTATTCTCTTGACGGGCGTATTAAATTTTAAAGAAACGATAAATCATTTCTTCAGTAAAACGATTCTGAA
>JAIPRM010010310.1:0-13887 GCA_025469315.1 Stegophylla sp. TES_Ste_2020
AATTTTGGACATTTTTCTAACATTTTTTTTTTTATATTATTAACTTCCCTCGTTCAGAATCGTTTTATTGAAGAAATGATATATCGTTTCTTTAAAATTAAATACACCCGTCAAGAGAATCCCACCCATCGTGCGAAGTATGTCCGGCTTCTTATATTATATACAAGTAAAACAATTTGATGTACTCACATCGTGTCAATTGCATCTGGAGAGTATATTATAATAATTAATTACTTATTTTTAGTCAAATACGAAAAATTTTGGTAAGAAAAATTTGAGTAAATTTGGATAAATTTAGGTATGCTTAGAGTTATGAGTTCGGTAAATTTTACCAATATGTATATTATTTGGTTTTAATTTTTTATCATTTTGAAAATCGATTCATTTTAGATGCTTGGTCCAGCACATAGCATAGTCTATTTACGACATATTTTGGAAAAGATAAAATAAAAAAAAGCCGGACATACTTCGCACGATGGGTGTACTTCGCACGACGGGTGGTATTCTCTTGACGGGCGTATTAAATTTTAAAGAAACGATAAATCATTTCCTTAGTAAAACGATTCTGAAATCTCCAGCAAAAAGTGTAATAAACATTAAAACATGGTTTAAAGGACTTAAAGTGGAAAAATATTTCATGGGGGGACTCTAATTTCGATTCAATTTTGTTCGTTCCGTATAAATGTAATTCCACTAATGTGTACTCGGGAAATCAAAGACACGAAACGTTCTCGTTATTTTGTTTAATATTATAATTCGGAAGTATGATCATTTAAAATTTAGAATACATATTATATTAGGTATGACAAAATATAATTTTTCAAACTATTATTTATGTATTATTTAAATTTGTTAATTAATTAATGTATCAATATATTATTATTATGATTATTTATATTTTGTTTGTATTGTAATTTAGTATTTTGTCTAGAAACAAAATCCTCGATCAGAATAATATGATAAATAAATAATAAAAATATATTTTTATTATATTACAATTATTTAAAATTATTATTTAATTATAAATACAAAACGAATATTATTTAATAATGTTCGGTACTTGATAAATGGTGTATGTGTGTCAGGTAAAATGTCTTTATAAAAATATACTATAAGCAATATCTATGAAATAAAAATGACATTTTAAAAAAAGAAAAAACGTTTATGAATCCTTTTAATAAAATTCATTTATTCTTTTTAACCTAAGTGTTTTTATAGATATTAATAATCCTAATAAATTGACAATTAAATAGAGGAGTCAATTCTTTAGTATATTATTATTTAACATTTTCGAGCGTATAACATTTACGCCTCTTGGCGTTTACTGCTCATTTTAAAACATAACTATAAACTTAATTGATAGATAGCGCTTACGCTATTGAATATAATAGCGGTTGTCAATAATAAAATTGGTCATTTGTAGTTATCGAATCGACAATCGAGTGACAACGCTATCGATTTAAAAATGGTGTCAGGGGCGTAATTAAGGGGGGGATGAGGCCATGAGGGGGATAGATCCCACCCAAGCCGTTTATATTCTGAACGAAACGAAAAATGTATAATTAGTTTTCAAATGAAGTAGTTTCTTTTGTTATGTGTGTTATCACTTTTTTGGATAATACTAAATTACATATAATAATAATATGGTCTAAAAGTTAGTTACCCAATAGATCAGACATTTTTTCTAGTTTTTACACAAAAAAAGTAATTTTTCTCTTATCTTTAAAACTTTTCTAAGTGTACGGAAAAATTAACGAAAAGTTGAACAAAAAAGGTAAAATCAGGCGTGAATTTCATAAAATTATTCTTCAAAATTTAGCTGTAAATATAAAAATAATGGTACTGAGAAATCTAAATTATCCTGAAATATCATAATTGCTTTCAAAATGTCATTACTACTTTGGTTATATGATCTTAAATTCGGTCCTCCTACGATCTGCAAATTTCAAATCTATCCAGCACTCAATTCAAACACAAATCGAAATCAATGTTCTATAAAACGTTCTTTTCCAACCATGAACACATCAAGGGCGCCATTTAATTAAATTTTAACTGATACCTTATTAAAAATAACTTTTCATATTGGAAAAATCTGGACTAGGGAATCACTTAGTGGATGTATTAAAGTTTAAAGAAATAATATATAATATTCAGACAGACGATTTTAGTTTATTATTTAGGATAATTTTATTGAAAAATTTTAAAATTAATTATTTATGAAAGAAAAAAAAAAAATGTTAATGAATGTATGCGTACAAATATTTCTAGTCAAAAAGTTGTTTACAGGAAAGAAATAATATTTGAAGAGGAAAAATGGTATGAGAAAAATGTAGAAGAAATTATTAATAAGAAAATCTTTCACCAAAATGATCACCATGCTAGGTATTCTCTATCAATATTTCAAGTTACATTAAGTATTTTTTTTTTCGTTATTGTTTTTCTCAAATTTTGGATAGGTTTTCCCAAAATCCTGGAAAAATATTGAAAAATTCAATACTCTTTTACTAAAGTACCATCTCATGATTTCTGTTATTTTAAGGTATGAGTCGAAAGTTTTATAAAATTATTTCTACACAAAAAAGATTTTCGATATAAAAACAAAGAAGAAAAATGATATCTATCATTGTGTATAATCACTAATCACTAACTTCTTTAGTCTATTTAGAATCTAAAATAATATATAGTTTTAATTTTATTAATGGTTAACGAGATTTTTTTAAATTAGAAACAAATCGACAGCTTTTAACACATAATAATTATAAAAGATGTTAGTTTCTTATTTTCGCTCTCAGGCCAATGAGTTATTAATATTCTAAGGGGGGTGCGAACGCACACCCAGCTACCCCCCAAATGGCGCCCTTGGATCGTAGATAATCTCAAAAAAGTATAATAAAAATGTAAAATCAATTTACATTTCCAGAAATAAATATATAAAATAAAATAATTGCTTGAAAAACGTTTCATAAATATTAAATTAATGTTCTTTTAAAATTTTTCCATTAAATTAAATATTATATGAAAAACCTAAATAAAAATAAAAAAAACCCTTTAAGTACCTAATTAAATGTATTTTAATTTAATTTATTTAAGTATAACTTTGTTGTTACCTTCAAAATTGTTGCGTTGAACCACTAAATATTTTTAAAATTATTTTCAAAGTTAAAAGATCGTAAATTATTAAACATTAGCAAATTTTTATACTTTAAAAAACTAAGTACATTATTTCTTATATATTTTTTTTTATGTTCCTAATGTTCATAAAAATGGATTTGAAACACAGAGTAAGTGCAATAATACATTTAATGTCTAATGAAAACTCTAAAAATGAATTAATTTTGATTTTTTATTACCAAATTTCAAATTTTATCATCAAATATGCTCTAAAAAGTTGTAAAATTAAGAAATATGCTCTTAAAACTACAAAATCACCAAATATGCAAAAATATGCACTATAAACTTTAATATTTATTACGTAGTGTCATGAAATGAATATCTAGCTTACCTAGCAATAAATCTAATTGCTCACAAAAAACATGTAAATGCAACAACTTCCGAGCCTTAGATAATATTAGCTACGACCCATATGCAAATTATTAGAATTATTTATGATTTCCCTTGTGCAATAGTTGAACCTCATGTATCCCCAATTCGGTTTTAAAAATAGTAATTAATGTAATAATAATAATAATTGTAAATTATAAAGATCAATCGAAACCTTTACTGTGTATATTTCCTTAATCGTACAGATTTAACTACATAATATTCTGGATTCAGATTGATATAATAATACATTTTATGATAAAAATTTTGGATGAATGGAAATATTTTAGACATTTACTGTTGTTAATATACTATGCAAAAAAAAAAAAATTGTAAATGTAAATGTATTAATTATTAATTGTATTATGGCCAAATAAATTATTATTGTTATTAACGAAAAAGCAAATTAGAAATTTAATGTCTTGTTTTAAATTTTTTAAACGTTGGAAACATTTTTGTAAAAATATTTAAAACAATGGCACTTATATAAAACATTTTAAACACTTGGCCGATTATGCTTGGTATGATATAAAACAAAAAAAATCCATATACCTAAGTTTATGATATTCTTATAAACGTTATTTTTTATTCAACATTTAAAATAACTTAAATTAATGTTCCTACCGTAATATAAATTTAAAATTTTTTTATCTTTTTTTTTTTTTTTTTTTTTTTTTTTTTCAATGAATAAATTTCGAAGAACTTACTGACCGGCCATTGAGCCTTTAAATATTTATAACTATTACGTAATTGATTTAGAAAAAAAAAAACCCAGTCGTGCGTTAAAAAGAAAATTGTAATTTATAGTTCACACTGATAACGTCGAAATAAATTTAATAAGCAACCGCGTTATTATCGTGATATTGTTAATAATGAAAAAGACACAGTTAACACGAGTGAAAAAGTGTTGAAAAAAAAAAAAACGTAGGCGTTAGTCTTAAAATTTAAATTCGTGTACACGTGTCATATGATTATTTAAAATTTTCTACGAGTCAGTGAATGAAAAAATTTCATCAGATATAATATTTAGTGTATTTAAGTACTATCTAGAACCGAATTCTGATTAAAAAAAAAAGGCTTTTGGTTAAGTATTTCTGTACGCGAAAGGGTTCACAGACCGGAAAAAAAAGTAAAGTAAAGTAAAGTATAGACTAGAAAACCGGACATACCTCGCACCACGGATCAGATACTCTTGAAGGGTATGTATAATTTAAAAAATCATTTCTTCAGTCAGACGATTCCGAAAGAAAGAAGTTTTTAACACGGAGAACAAAAATAGTCGTCATTTTCAACACACCTACCAAGAGAATGTGACCCGAAGAATGAACAATATCCGTGGCGCAAAATACGTCCGAATTTCTTATCTATACTTTACTTTACTGTTTTTTTATCTAGTTGATAAAGAAAAGGTAAAGATAATTAATGAGAAAATAAGTGTTAGAACATTTTTTTTTTCACATTTTTAAAATTGTCTTTATTTTAAATGTTTCTCATGTTATTGTCTATTTTATGTTTAAATTTTCATAAAGTTTGGATCAAAAAAAAGATGGTTTTCGAGACTATCTTATCAAATTTTTGATAGTATTTTACCTACAAAAAAAAAAAAGATATGAAAAAATGAGATTTTCAAAAAATGACCTCTCTAAGGTACTAACTAGTGGCAAATCCGATTTCAAAAAATTTGCTGATCATAATTTTTGGACAAGTAGATCTATACGAAAAAGAGTTCACGGAAAAAAAAAAAATAAACATCATTGTAAAAACAGTAGCTTCTTCACTTCTACACATAACACAGCGTATGCAAGACTATGGAAAACGTCGTGTTTAATTTATTAAAATTTTAGTTTCTGAACGAAATGAAGAAGCTATTGTTTTTACATTGATGTTTATGTTTTTTTATTGTTTTTTTTTCTGTGAACATTTTTTCGTATGTTTACTAGTCCAAAAAGTCTCAATCAGCAACTTTTTGAAATTGGATTTGCCCCTTTAGAAAGGTCATTTTTTTTTTATTTTTTAATTTGGGGGGAAAAGCTACTCAAAATTTGACAAAAAAACACTTGGAAACCATAATTTTTTTATTGAAATTTTATGAAAATTTAAACATAGATAAACAATAATATGAAAAATATTTTGGTGCAAGAAAATTTTGAAAATGTGAAAAATTTTTTTGGACATCCTTCATTTATTATTATTACTATATAAAAAACGTAAAGTAAAGTAAAGACAAAGTATAGACAAGTATAGACAAGAAAGCCGGACATACTTCGCATCACGGATATTCGGACGCTCTTCGGGTCAGATACTCTTGGTGGGTGTGTTGAAAATGACGACTATTATTGTTCTTTATATATTATTAACTTCCTTCGTTCGGAATTGTCTTATTGAAGAAATGATTTATCGTCTCTTTAAAATTCTACACACCCACCAAAAGTATCTGACTCGAGGAGCAAAGAATATCCGTGGTGCGAAGTATGTCCGGCTTTATTATTAAGTTTGGATTAAAAATGAAGTTTTAAAGGCGTTTTTGTCAAATTTTGGATAGTTTTTCTCAAATCATGGAAAAACTATTGAGAATTTAGGAAAGTGACTTTTCTAAAGTATCGTCTAGAACCGAATTCTTTTTAAAAAAAAAAATCCATTCAAATTCTAAAATCATTCTACACACTCACTCCTGTTTACTTAACATAAAGTTAAGTGTTCTAAAATTACAAAACGTAGAATCTATAATAAACGGCTCTTGTCAGAGCTTTTTCAATCACTCTGTACATTCATGTTATTTTAATGAACAACGAAATAGTGTTTATACACGTCATGCAAAGTCGAAACAGAGTTATTGTACGTTTGCTCGTTTTCGTAATACATACAGCAGTGTTTCTCAAAATGGGTGATATCGGTCTATCCGGGGGCGCTAGAATTACACAAGGGGAGTAATTGAAGTCACAAGCTTGATAAAAGTTGACAGTGATTATTTCTATGTGAATTCTCTTTCAGCAGTCACATCATCGTAACGTTGTACGAATTATTAATTACTATGAGCAGTTAAGTGAATTTTCCATCACATAATTGTAAATTGGTACACATACATAATATTAAATACACATTTTATATTGTTTATTACCTTTTATCTGACCGGAATTATCGAATTAATGCTGATTAGCTTTGTTTGTCCTCATATAGATCAAAATAAGGATAATTTAAAAAAATTAAACACCAAAAGGGGCGTTGCGTAAAAAAAAAAAAAGTTTGGGAAACACTGATGTACAAGTATGTGCGTGCGCGCGTTTTAGTCTTCAAATGTGATTATCTACCGCATCCGGTAAATAATATTACATATAACAAGTTTAATAAAAATTAATGACTTTTTATTAACCGTTTGAAAAACTACTGCGCCCTTTTCTTGAACGTTTAACGGCTTAAATTGTATAACAATACAGATCGCGTATTCAATTGCACTATATTGTAATATTTTTTTCATTTGTATCTCTCGAATTAAATCAATTTTTCACACAGTCGATATGAATAATCATATCACAGTTTTAATTGTGAACCACCATCATGAGGTTCGAATTTAAAGAAATAATAATATTTCAATGACAATTCATCGATTTTTTCCAATAATTTTCAAGAGAATCATTCTATTTTCTACTAAACGTGGCTTTTAAAGAAAGCCGGTCATACTTCGCACGATGGTTGGGATTCTCTTGACGGGTGTACTGAATTTTAAAGGAACGATAAATCATTTCGTCAATAAAACGGTTCTGAACGAGGGAAGTTAATAGTATAAAAAATAAATGAGAAAAAAAAATGTTAGAAAAACGTAGAAAAATTTTTTTTCACATTTTCAAAATTTTCTTGCGCCAAAATCTTTTCCATATGATTTTCTATCTACGTTTAAATTTTCATAAAATTCGTATCAAAAAATGATGGTTTCCGAGTCGTTTTTGTCAAATTTTGGGTAGTTTTTTCCAAAAAAAAAAAAAAAATTGAAGAATTGAGAAATTCGAAAAATAACCTCTCTAAAGTACAATCTAGAATCAAATCTGGTTTCAAAAAGTTATTGATCGAAACTTCTATACGAATTGTTGTACACAGAAAAAAAAAAAGAAAAAATAAACATAATTGTAAAAACACTAGCTTCTTCACTTCGTTCAGAATCTAAAATATAACTTTTATATTGCCTTTTCAACTTTTTGAAATTTGAAGAAATTTTTTGTACTTCAATGGCATTTTCCGTAAATTTTTTTTCAAAACGGTTAAATTTAGATCAAATTATTTCCTTGTAAATTAAGAAGTCTTAAAAATGAATTTAGAATAAATTTATATTTTGTGTATTTTACATTTATCACCATAGACGACAATGAACGATTGACTGTACATAATTTTAGGCTACAATTTATTGTTGGATAAATTAAAAGCTATACCTACCTCTTTTAATTTATTAATTATCAAACGATAAAGAACTCGTTATTTACAAAATTATGATGTGAAGTTTAAAAACTGCAAAAACTCGACTTTTCATATGACTTGAATTGACAATAATAAACATTGAGTAACACGATCGTGATCTGTATTATGTATTAAATAACATGTGTTTAGTATTGTGTATTGGAAGTTGAATATCAAAAAATTGTTTGATTTTTAAAAAATTATAAAAGTCAAAATGACGAATGTATTCCGATTTCGTTTATAATAATATGTTTGTGAATTTGAAAAAAAAAAAATGATATAATATTATTTTACCTTTTTTAGAGCATACATTTTTAGGGGATTTTTATCGAATAAAGACATTTTTTAGTATGATAAATACTATTTTATTAAGATAATTTTTAGGTTCTTCAATGCATTAAAACCCAAACCTTATTCATAATAATATTATGTTGCCTTATCCAACACAGTTATTGATTGTTTTGAAAATATTTTATTACTCTTTTTTTTACAATTTTTAATTTTTGGTAAAATAAAAATAGTTAGTTTCATTTAGTTCATCTAGATTCTAGGGCATTTTAGTATTTCTTAGCTTTTCTCAAAAGCTCTATTTCAAACCAATGACAGTGCTCTGATATGTACCTTCAAAAGGTAACACACTGTTATTATATGTAATATTATATAATATAAAATTAAGATAACTAAGTTTACATAACTAAAGACTTGAACATACTTAGCACTATGAGTATTCTTTACTCCTCCGGTAAGATTTGGTGGATGTGTTAAATTTTAAAGAAATGATAAATCATTTCTTCAATAAAACGATTCAGAGCGGATAAGCTTCAGTTTACACATGACAATTTTACTTAAAAATTATAAAGTTTATTAATATCACAAAAATATCACTTTATACTCAGACATAGGTGAAAATGATAGTTTCAAAAAATGATGGTTTCCGAGTCTTTTTTTGTCAAATTTTGGGTAGTTTCCCCCAACCCCCTATTATGAAATTCAAAATATGACCGCTCTAAAGTATCAACTAGAGGTTTTTAAGTGTTGCTGGTCGAAACTTTTGGATAAGTATTTGTATTTACATTCGAAAAACTGTATATAAAAAAAAAAAAAATAAACATCATTGTAAAACCACTAATTTCTTCACTTCATTCAGAATCTAAAAAAAAATCAAGGGAGGGGATCTATCTCCCATATCCCCCCCCCCCCGGTAAATACGCCACTGAATGGCCAAGTATGTCTGGACTTTTTCATATATATATATATTTGAAAACACATCGATTTTTCCTCAAGTTTGTATTCATTTGTGTACTTATCATTCATCACGCAGTATATAAGAAATATTAGAAGTACAGTTTTTTATAAACAACATTAAATAAATAAAGCATCTATTTTTTAGATTCTGAACGAAGTGAAGAAGCTAGTGTTTTTACAATGATGTTTATTTTTTATTTTTTTCTGTGTACAATTTTTCGTATGGAAATACTTGTCCAAAAGTTTCGATCATCAACTTTTTGAAACCGGGTTTGCCTCTACATTGTACTTTAGGGAGGTTATTTTTTGAATTTCTCAATTCTTCAATTAATTTTTTTGAAAAAAATACCTAAAATTTGACAAAAACGACTCGGTAACCATCATTATTTGATCCGAACTATATGAAAATTTAAACATAGATAGAAAATCATATAAGAAAGATTTTGGCGTAAGAAAATTTTGGAAATTTTTCTAACATTTTTTTTTCTCATTCGTTTTTTATATTATTAACTTCCCTCGTTCAGAATCGTCTCGTTGAAGAAATGATTTATCGTTTCTTTAAAATTAAATCCCACCCATCGTGTGAAGTATGTCCGGCTTTTATGGTTTTAAATCAACATGATTATTTTAAATAATATACCTAAGTTCAAAAATATATTTGTAAACAATAAAAATATGAGTTGTACGACTTGACAATATTGTAAACAAACAATTAGACACCTCAAATTAGAATATACATACAATATTCTTCCCTTAGTTTTGGCAAGCACGTTATTTTGTCCCCCCCCCAGATTTTCACGCAATGGCGCCGCTGGTAATCGATATCATAATATTAGATTATAAAACTTGATCGCGAACAACCCAATGACTGCATTATAATAATAGTATAGTATGACGTGTTGTCTTAGAACTATATTATAATCACAATTTATTTACAAGAAAATTCAACATGTTTTTTCTCTCGTCAGATCTCCCGTTTTTATTTCCTACGCAAACAATGCACACCCAAACGTTATTCATTACAGTTCGTTACGGTTGCAGCAGAGATAAGCGGAGCGCGTATCAACTATCGATGTTTGTGGTCCATAGTTTGCGCATAAAAACTGACATAACAGTGTTACCGAGCTTATTACTAGGCGTTTAACCAGCCGAGTATCGTTTGTGTCATCTTATAAGAGAACGTATTTATTTATTTTTTCAAAATGGCTCATTTTAAAAGTGTTGGCATGAAATTCGTTTTCTTCCTGTTTTGCCTGTCACAGGTGGGTTCTACTGACGATAGATACCACGCATATTTCAATATTTTTAATTGAATAATTATTATTATATGACAAAAACATTTCTCTCTGTGCGGGGATTAACTCGTTTTTGATATTGTTCTCTAACAGGTACAAGGATCGAAATTCTTCAGCGACAAACTGTCGGACAATCCTTTCGAGGACGTCATCAAAGAGGTTTCCAGAGCTGTTTCCAGGATTTCCGACAAGTTACAATTGAGATTGGACGAATCCGGAATCCACGTTGAAGAGCACATTAAAAAAATCAAAGAAACCATTGAAAATTCTAACGTTCATTTCCAAGACGCCCTTCAAAAAGTTAGTGTTTATTTATTTCGATTTTGATTTTTTTTTCGTCTTAGCCCCTACTCAATTATATTTATTAATCATTTATGAAATTTTTGAAACAGTCTTGACATAAATTTTAAAGAATTGTAAGCACTCGATTTCCCAAAAACGATTTTATACATCAGATGCGTTAATTTTTATTCAATTTTTTTTTTTTTATATTATGTTTATATTGCAAATATTATAATACAAAAAAAAAAAAATTAGATAAAAGCAATTTTTTTTTTTGTTTTTAGTTGGAAGATAGTGTGGGACAACATTACAGTCAAATAAATGAAATCATCCCCAAAAAAATCGAAAACGCAATTGAAGAATTGAAAGCCCGGGACCCGGAAGCAGCAGAAAAAATTAAAAAATTAAAAGCCGAATTCAGTGAACTGAAAAAAGACATATGCAAATTGTGGGATGAAATCAAGAAACCGTTATTGGAAAGTTACAAAAACGTAAAAGAAGATATCTCTGTCAAAGTCAAACCGATTGTCAAGCAATGGACACCTATCATTAAGGATATCGAAGTGAGTGTGAAACATAAATTATTAAAAATCGTAAAAATGAATATTTTAAATTAGATAGGTGCTAATATTGTTATTAAACGTTTTTAGGAGATTATCCTAGCTTTAATACCCGAGAAGAAGAAGGAAATCAAGAAAAACTAACAAATAAATAACGACTAAATTTCAATATTAATTTATTTTTTTCAACGTATTGTTTCTGTTAAGGATGTTTTAAAACTTTTGATTTTATATAGAAATTAAATATTTTCATAAAAAAGAAAAAACTGTATTCTTACCTATTTTATTTTTCTTATTAAATATTGTTAATTATAAAAATTACTTTCTCTGGTCGGTACCGATCAAAAGGTTATCATTTTTGTTCTAATACGATTACAAGTTGGATATTTAATATATATCTTTTTTTTTTTACCTTGCAGAGATCGATTGAATAGCTAAAGTCTAATTATTATTTATAATTAATTACACTAATATATTATTCGAATTTATGCATCACTATCGAATAAGTATAATATTATTAGTTTATCTGACTAATAAGACAACCGTTTTTTAAAATTGAAATAATAATGTAATATTAATAATAGTGACTTGATAAGACTGTTTTTATGGTGATTATTTTAAATTTACCTGTATTTACCTGTAATTCCCTATAGTGTTTATGCATAATTAGTATTTAATCTGGTATTTCTCGAGAAACAAAACGTGAACTACGAACTCGAATCGAACAGGAAATGAATCATCGCAAAGTACGCTCGAGTTAATAAATAAAATAATTAAAAAAAATAACAGGTTTTAGATAAATTTAATGATCAACGTTGTTTTAATTAACGGTGAATATAATTATGTCAGAAATTACAGAGAATATGTTTTCGTCAAACGAAAATACTAATGAAATAAAAATAAACTATTCTCGCATTTCGAATAAAAACAATTTTACCATTAAATATGTCATAATTTTTCACTTATAGTAATTAAATAATATGATTAGAATACATTAGAATATTGTAAATTCTTTGAAAATAGTTCTAAGTGGACGGCAATACTTATAAATATTTTCACGTCAAATTTGTTTTACTCAACGAATTGGACGCCGAAGGTAAGAGCAAACAGTATAATATTATTTTATAATTGAATAATTTTTTTGAAATATTTAATTAAATTTTATAATATCATTTATTATCGTTCATTTTCATAATCAAGTTGCAGTTGACCCAGCAATTGCAAACAAATAACTACTTGAATACTTAATCTCTCCGTTCGTGAAAAACACGCCGCGTCCAAAATCTAATATTGCTTTTAATGGTAAGCATTTAAAAAAAGCGCAAACTTTAAAAGTTTCCCATATGGAACCAATTTCTCTTTCTTCGTTACACAGGTTATCGCTTTCTCTTTGAAAAACTGCGTTGTATTGAGACTTTTGTGAACGATAAAAATTGAATATTTTTGACTTTGAGTGAGGTGAAGAAGTTTTTGTTTTTTCTTCATCTGTAAACACTTGTTCGTATAGAAATACTGGTCCAGAAATTTCGATCAATATCTCTATAAATCCGAAATCATAACTGGATGATACTTAAAACATATCATTTTCAAATTTCTCAATATTTTTTCTAAAAACTAGGAAAATCTGCCGAAAAATTGACAAAAAAAAAACGGTAATATATGCTGTTACCGGAATTCTCATAAAATTCAAATATATTTTTTAACAAAACTTCAAAAATAATATAGCTAGAAACTTGAAACATTCAGTAACTACTAAAAATAGTTACGAAACTACTTTTGTAAACATTTCAAAAACATTTTATCATTTTATCAATTTTAAGTTATAAGTAGAGCATTTTGAAAATATTGAAAAATCCTTGTTTATGTAAGTTTTTATTTTATAAAATTTTTAATACTTGATATCCAGACTTAAAATGTAATATGACTTCACTAATATCAATTTTTAAGTGACGTAAAAAGAAATGTCGAAAATCGAATGTCAACTTTTTTCTCCGAAGACATTTGAAGTTAACATTTCGACGGAATTCATTGCTTTTACCTAAAATTACACACTTTAATGTACATAAAAGTTTAAAAGGTTCAACTGATCTTCATGAACCTAGTTGGAGAATTCGATTGCAAATATTTTGGTGCGATAAAATTAAAATTTAATAATTTAATTAAAATAAACTTAAATTAAATTAAATAATTAATTATGACAAGGGTTTGATTGAAAAAAAACCGGACATACTTCGCACGACGGGTGGGATTCTCTGGACGGGTGTATTTAATTTTAAAGAAGCGATAAATAATTTCTTCAATAAAACGATTCTGAACGAGGGAAGTTAATAATATAAAAAAATAAATGAGAAAAAAATTGTTAGAAAAATTTCAGAATTTTTTTTTCACATTTCCAAAATTTTCTTGCGGCAAAATCTTTTTTATATTATTTTCTATCTATGTTTAAATTTTCATACAGTTCGGATCAAAAAAATGATGGTTTCCGAGTCGTTTTTGTCAAATTTTGGGTAGTTTTTTCA
>JAIPRM010010313.1:0-13884 GCA_025469315.1 Stegophylla sp. TES_Ste_2020
AGCGTACATTAAATAAAGTATAAATATAACATTTTTAAACTTGATAAAATAATTTATAAAAAAAAAAAAATCGAAAACAAAAAAAAATGACTTGGTATTCTTTAGGCATAAGCCATTAGACAGTAAGAATGAAATTATAAAACAAATATCACATTAATTTTATAAAAAGCCGGACATACTTCGCACGTTGGATGTTCTTTGCACGACGGGTGGGATTCTCTTGACGGGTGTACTGAATTTTAAAGAAACGATAAATCATTTCTTCAATAAAACGATTCTGAACGAGGGAAGCTGATAATATGAAAAATAAATGAGAAAAAAAATGTTAGAAAAATGTCCAAAATTTTTTTTTCACATTTTCAAAATTTTCTTGCGCCAAAATCTTTCATATATGATTTTCTATCTATGTTTAAATTTTTATATAGTTCGGATCAAAAAATGATGGTTTCCGAGTCGTTTTTGTCAAATTTCGGGTAGTTTTTTCGAAAAAAAAAATTGAAGAATTGAGAAATTCAAAAAATGACCTCTTTAAAGTACAATCTAGAGGCAAATCCGGTTTCAAAAAGTTACTGACCGAAACTTTTGGACAAGTATATCTATAAGAAAAGTTGTACATAGAAAAAAAAATCTTCGCTTCCTTCAGAATCTAAAATAATAAATAGGTACCAAGTGAAGTTTGAATTCACATTGTATCCAGGCTTAGGACCTGCAGCAAAATTGGCATGTTTATAAACGACAGATGATAGACAGACAGAGGGCAGACGACAGCTGATGACAGGCTATAAAAGACAGACAAGGCGGCGATAGGTACCTAACCGACCTAACCTACTTAACCAATCTAACAAAAGAGAAGAAGAGAGAGATATGATGAAATAAAGCTATGATAATGGATCCCTTGAATCCGTGGGGCCCTGGGGCCGGGGTAAAATGTCCAAAGACTTTTTAATTATCGTTTTTTGGTGAGCCCGTTAGCAGGCCCCTAAAGGCATGAGCCCCTCCACCACGACAAGGTGGGCTCATGGAGGGGGGGACCTACCTACCTACCTAAACCTGCCTAACCTACCTAACGCGCACACGAATTCCGTTTTAAATACTACGTGTACTTATAACTTTAAGTTTAATACACTCATTACCCTCACATTATTAAGATTACGTCCAGTACACGGCATCAGGTGACTTAAGCAACCACACAGGTTGTTAACTGTGAATTACCGATGCCCTCTACACCATCACGCACGCGTACCTTCAGCGAATCGAATTAACGCAAAGAAACAAGAAGTAAAAAAAAAAAAGTGTACACATAATAGATAAAACAGATTTAGTAAGAAGAGAGAGAGAGAGAGAGAGAGAGAGAGAGAAGAGAAAAAGAGAAAGAGGAGAGAGAAAAGAGAGAGAGAGAAAGAGAGAAGAGAGAGAAGAGAGAGTGAGTGAAACCGATCAGCGAGACGACCTCTCCTTGCCGCATCGGTTTGAACACTGACGACGAGACAACTGCTATGAATTAAATTCATAAATTTTATTTTATTTTATTATTAAAAGCAAAACGATTGTCATTGGTCGAAACTATGTCCATACCTGATTGGCTGTTGGGATATTTAATCAAATTACATTTTAAGCTATTAAAATATTATATTATACATACCACGTCCTGTCAATTAACATTAATGTTACGATAATTATAATAACAACAACAATAATTAAAAAAAAGATGCAATAAAACATCACCAATCAACCTCTCAACCTTTTGTGTGTTAATAAGACATATTATATTATGTAATAAAATAGGTAATTCATCCGTACTTTCTCCGATTATTTTTTTCAATCAAACCCTTGTAAAATGTTTAATTCTTTGTCCGTAAGAGATTTTATTGCATCAAAATATTCGCAATGAAATTCTCACTGGAAATTTTCACAATGATACACAGTACACGGACATTTAAAACCGTAGTGTATGGCCACCTTTATAAACACTGAATAGTATGTCACTATTAATAAATATAAAACTCGAATCTCTTTGTAAAATTATCGGCATAGTAATATAAAGTTTACATAATTATATATATAATTATGTTGGGAATCCCACGATACGATTAAGGTGCGCACGGATTG
This sequence comes from Stegophylla sp. TES_Ste_2020, assembly GCA_025469315.1. Taxonomy (NCBI): domain Eukaryota; kingdom Metazoa; phylum Arthropoda; class Insecta; order Hemiptera; family Aphididae; genus Stegophylla; species Stegophylla sp. TES_Ste_2020. The sequence goes on from JAIPRM010010313.1 coordinate 2,110, forward strand.
AGGCGGCGCGCGATCAAACGGCGCCCACAAAATGTTTATTGGTAGATGCTGCCTTTGTCGTAATTTCTTAGATTTTTCTTCAGTCAAACCCTTGTAAAATGTTTAATTATTCATCCGTGGGAAAATTATTTAATTGCACCAAAATATTCGCAATGAAATTCTCTATCTAGGCATCAAATTTCAAAATAATCGGTTGGGCCAATTTTCTTATATGTACGTTAAAGTGCGTAATTTTAGGAATAACTAACGAATTTCGTCGAAATTCTAAATTTAAACGGATATAAAAAAAAAAGTTAACTAACGATTTTTGAGATTTTTTCAGAACAATTAAACATATATGTCAGTGAGATCACATTAAATTTTCAAGTCTTAATATCAAAAATCAAAAATTGTATTACATAAGAACTAACAAAAAATGAGAAATTTCCGAAATTTTCAAAACACCGTACTTAACTTAAAATTAATCAAATCTTATTGAAATTTATATGAAATGTTCTCGTACTTGTTTTAAATGGTTGGTGATTATTTCAAGTCTCTAGCTGCATTATTTTAGAAGTTATGTCAAAAAGTAATTTTCAATTTTACGGAAATTTCGGTAATTGCGTATTTTGCCGTTTTTTTGTCAATTCTTCGACAGTTTTCCCCCATTTTTGGAAAAAGTATTGAGAAATTGGAAAAATGACCTATTTAAAGTACCATCTGGGTACAATTCCGGTTCTATAGAGATACTGATCGAAACTTTCGGACAAGTATTTCTATACGAAAAAGTGTTCACAGAAAGAGAAAAAATAAAAAAATAAATAAATAAACATCATTGTAAAATCATAAGCTTCTTCACTTCGTTCAAAATCTAAAATACGAGTATATATATTTTAACTTTACAAAATTAATTGACTGATCAGAATCGTTTGACTAAATAAATGATATTTTAGATAATATTTTTTATAATATTTTTAAATAAATAAGTATTTACTATATATATTATGTTTTTTAATCATGAAAAAGTATAATTTTTAAACCACCATATTATAGATTAAAGTCAAACACAAAAACATTATTTTGAAAAAACATAAAATAACATATTGTTTACATTGTCGTTTTACGATTAAAATTGATCTTATGGTGTCCAAAAAATTTCTAGATTCTTACATTGTTTTTCCAGTAATTTCATGTCAAAAATTTTAAATCAACAGTAAGGCGAAAAACCGGATTAATATATAGGACAGACTTGAAGTTACGGGACAAAAAGCGTCCTGAGAGAAATTCGTCAGGACAACAGGACACGGAGCCGGAATAAAGGACGATCCTGTATTAAAACAGGACGTATGGTCAACCTAGCGTTAGAAGTTAGAAGTATACTGATATCACGCCGCGGACAATCCTGTATAGGCAAACTCCAAGCGTTAGTTTGATTCAAGTAGTATCCAAACGCCGAGCATTTTTTATTTTCAAGATCTATAAATCTATCTATATAGATCTTGGTTAAGTGACACACCGTGTTACATACGAGGTTTGGAATAAAATCGAATAAAAATCGGGTGAAACGCCAAAGATATCAGAAGAATATTAACCACGGTAAGAACCGCGGTTTTGTTTTTGATAAAATTCCTTATCGCCACATCGTGATATTGTTGATAACGCAAATTGATAATTTATTATCAATCAATGCCGCTATGTCGTGAAGTGTGAAGGAAGGTTACAATATTGAAGTTTAATTTCATAATAGAAATAACCGTTTTCTTTATGTTCTATTAATTTCTATCATGTTAATCGCTTAATTTTAAACCAAAGAAGTGAGTTAAATTTTAGCATACTACTTGACACTTATTAAGATTGGCACTTCTACGGAGAACAGCAAAGGAAACCTCATTAGTTAATTGTATGACAATCGCTACATTTATTTAAATGTTTTTATAGTTTGTCATTTGATCTACTATGGGAGCAGCTGGATCTCATTTAACGAGGCGTATTCGAAGATTTAATGTAATTGATCGAACAGAACGTGTATTAAACAAAGAAAAACCTATACCAGCTCCACTGCACAAAGCAGATGCCGAACGTTTGAAAAATTTTAAAAGTAATTTTAGTTTAACACTTTACGGAAGTGTATTTGAATAAGTTATTTTTAAGGAATAAAAAACTCGAACTACCTTTTTACTGAGTTACATTTGTATTTTGTATTTAAAGAATGTGGTACCTACTTTTACATACATCTTTAGAGCAACTAATAATTATTAGGGTAAAAGGTATTTTATTTAATTTAGTTTCATTTCACAAATAATATATTTATAAATTTAGTACCTACAGTAAAACCTCAATTAGCTGTCTACAACGGGATCAAGAGCAGAGCATGTCGTATAAAAGAAAAAGTCCATTCTTACGCTTATAATTATTATATATTAATTTTAATATTGTATATATTAGTATGTATAATATGTACTTATATGACAATAAAAACTTATTTTAGGCTATTTTCATAATATAGGCAGTCATACAATATTATATTTACAATACATGATACCTGTATGACTGTAGGTAACACATAATAGAATTTGAGGGATGAGTGGGTGATGGGTAATTGAGTTTTTACTGTGTAACACTTTGATATGAAATGATGATGTCTCAAAAACTAGATTGTAGTAGTGATTTTTATATAACTTCCAAAATACATTAGAAGAATGCAATATATAAAAAAAACTAAACATAAATATATATAATATTTATTTAATACCTTTTATTTGACATAAAAATGCAAGTTCAAAGTTAATGAATGTCAGTGAAATTTATTGTATAAAGTTATTTTTAATTTGTCTAATATAATCATTGAAATGTATTAAAATTTTCTAGATCCAGGTTGAACACATAACTTAATATATTTAATATAATAATAAATATTAAATACTAATTACATATCACAGTGAAAGAATAAAATATAATTATTGTACTTTTAAAAATATTGCATTTAGAAACAATATTTTTTTTTTTTTTAATCCTGCCCTAAGTACATGTGATTAATAATATAATATATTCTTATTGGTTCCAGATGATCCACAATTTACAGAAGAAATGAGAAATAAAAGTTCAATTCTAGAAAAAAATTTAAAAAGTGTTTATGTTAATTCTGAAGGTGATGTAAGTTCTATTCTAGAATTTTAAATTTTTTGTTATAAGTAACTTATGATATATTTAATTTTTAGTCACCTGATGTATATGAAAAATCAAGAGCTAAATTACCAAAAAATCGAGAACAAGTATTTAATACAGGTTTCATGACTGAAGAACCTGAATTCGTTCCTTCAGGACGGTTTACACTTACTCAAATTGTTGAATGTATAGCTGATCACAACAAAGACAAAAACATATATACCGCACAAGTTTTAGCTAATCGTCTTAAAATTGATGTAAAATTAATGGGTGAGTTAAAAGTTTAGTAGAAAATTTGGTTAATGTTACAAATCACATAAGTGTTGTGTTCATTGTTAGCTGTTAATTTGGTATACTTGGTATAGTAGTAGGTACAGAATGCTGGATAAGTAAGTGGTATGATTTATTTCAATCCATTTTTTTAGATGGAGAAGTGAGTTTAAATAAAGTGAATACACTGTTTATAAGTATTTAATTATATTATATTCATAAGATTTTTCTTTGATAAAAGTCCATTTTATAATCAAGATTCACAAACTTATAATATTTTTCTAGTTGTAAAGCTGCTAAAATGTATTCAAATAAAAATTAATGAAATAATTTGTTGCTTCAGAGGAGTATTATAGAAGTTTTGGGAATTGAATATTTATCAATTCTACAAATTATTTAAATAGGGTAAATGCATACCAATAAAGCAGAATTGCTTAAAACAGTTTTCATTAATCTATTCATGTCTGATGCAAATTAAACTAATATTCTTCTATATTCAAAACCAAACATTGTGGACACTTGACTTTTGAGTGTACAAATTACAAAAATCAATTATGATTTATCAAATTATTTTGTGCACTATTTATTTTGGTCGATTTAGGGACTAGATCGTACAATAAACGTGATCTGATACACTTATTTTACAAGTAATTATATTTTATACTTTGTTGTATATCTTGATTATTTTATTATTGTTATCATTGCTTGGAATTTAAAACACTTAAAATGACAAAAGTAAGTGATTAAATAAACACATAAATAAACACTTTAAAACATAAAAATAAGCAATTTAAATAATGTTGATCCCCAACTTATATATAACAATATACATTCTACATATAGTTTTTATGTACATATAGCCTCAAATATGTTATTATTTTTCACAAAATGGTTTTTGTAGGATCCTCCTTTTAATTATTAAAATACTTTATATAATTAATTAAAAAAATAACAATTAAAAAAAAAAAAATGAGTTTAGTATATTTACGTATTTACTGTTCTAGGTAGTAGAATAATAAGATGAACAATTATTTTTAGTTTTAGTCTTACTACTAATACATATTGATAAATATTAGAAGAACATCTGATTTTTTTGTCAGTTGACTACATTGACGTTAAGGAAAAAATGTACAAAATAAATAAATAAATAACTAGCAAAAAAAAAAAACATTAATTTTTAGAACTTTTGAAATAAAACGATTTCAAATTTGAAATTGTATAAGTATTCATATCATCCTTATATATTTTAAATCAAACTAGAAAAATAAGCAAATACTTTAAAGTCCAGAGCTTTGATTGTTATTATAATTATAATTTTTGTAAGTATTTATTAATACATTCAATATATTAAATTAACTCTATTTTCTGATTTTAGATGAGTTCTCATTGGTGATATAAGTTTCTAAAAAGACATATTGCTTGTACAGAACTGATTTTAGATAGAAGTTACTATTTAACACAATAAAAGAAACTGGAAAATACATATTGAATTTTCATGTGCTTAAAATGCAGAGGCTTTGAAGAAATTAGTAACTTTTTGAATATTTTAATATATTTATTTGAAAACATATACCTATATGAAAATTAAATATAAGTATTATTATCCAATCTTTATGTAATTTAAACTAATTTAAAAATAAAATTTTAAATAGAATATGTCTCATAATAATACAATCCAAATTATTTTAATGATGCATTTTCGAACCATCAAATCAATAACTTATATTTAATTTTAAAAATTTTAAATTGTCAGTTAAATAATTATATTATCTCCAAATTATAATAATACAAGTTCCTTTATTTTACTTTTATACAAAAGTTGATAAAATGAAGCAATCATGTAAAAGTATAATATTATTACTTTACTTCATGGGTTCCTCGGTGTTTATTTTTGTTAGTTGTGTTTTAATTATAAAATAAAAGAGATAAATAATTTCTTCAAAAAAATTAATCTGAGCTGAGCTTCAGTTAACTATATAGAACAATAAAATGATTAAGTTTTATTTTGAGTATAATATGTTTAACAACTTAATTTTTTGAAACCTAAAAACTCTTATAATTAAAATTTGGTGCCATTGATTTTAACATAAATTTAAATTTATGTAAGTATATAATATGCTATGACTCTGCTTAAAATATGTACTCTCTGAAAACAGTACAGTAGTATAAGGGGTTTAGTATTTTTCTAATCAGTATTATTTATTTTTATTATGGTATGTGCTCAATAATTACATTGTATAAAAAATTAACATAATAGGCAAATATATATATATATATATATATATATATTTAAGATATATAAAAGTAGACAATGATTTTAGTTGCTCTATGAACTAAAGTCATCATTGGCCAGTTTCATCATTCTAACAATATATATAATAATAATAATTTTTTCCTATATTTGGTACTTTTTGTACATTAAAATAATATATCTTAATGGTACTATATGGTTACTATTAAGAAATAATCTAATAATAATTGTGCTTTTGAATCAAATATAAGATAAAGTGCAGGCATAACATTGTTGTTTTTATGCTAAAATGTAGAAACTGATGGCAAATTATTATTTGTATTTTTATCAATCTAACTCAAGTACTAATCCAATTCTGAAATATATAAGTTATTATATTTTGTATTATTTAGAGTTATTTTATTTTATTAATTGTTTTATTTCCAAAGATGAATAAATAATATTAAAAAAATCATTTTCTCTTTTATTACATTATGAAAATATTTTTATGAAGTTACTTTTATTATCATTATATGATTTACCTAATACATTTTTATCTTGAATAAATTGTATATAATAAAAATCTTTTTTCTGTGAAAACTTTAACATGCTGTATTCCTTCACATTTTGATAACATTTTGTTGAATAATAACTAAGTTGCAGTATAGCAGTTATGATTTATTGGTGTGTGTTGTTTTCCCCATAAATATTGATTAAATTGTGTTGACTTATAGTTTGTTTTAAGATCAATTCAACTATAAAATTGTGTGTCTGTATTAAAGTAAACAATAAATATAAATATAGATCAATTTTTATTTTAAACTATATTTGACAACAGGTTATTTATTTAAATTTGAATAGTAATATATTAGCAGTAAACTAGTTTACTTTTTATGTTTACCAAATTTCATTTCAATTTACCTATGTGTTTTTACTATTGTAAAATTTATTTGTATGTTGTATAACAGTTTTCTTAGTAAATAGTAAAGAATAAATACTAATATTTTCTTACTAGGTGCATAGTAATAATATTAGATATTTTTTGTAATAATATATAACTTACATGATTCATGACTTACTTTTATATTCAAATATGAATTATGATTTCACATAGAGATTGTTAATAAATATTTGTATTTAATGTAATGACATACATAATTTATTGTAAATATATATTTATTATTTCTGTAAATTATCATTTGATATTCTTGATCAGTGTATTTATAACAGAAAGTACAAACATTTTCAGTATTTTATTGTATAAATATAATTGAGACATACAAATAGGATTAAATATCCAGTTAAAATGTCTTTTAAGCAATATAAGTAATTTCTGGCAATTATTCTTTGAATAATGTGAACTACTAATGAATGTTGTTTATTAAGTATTACTGGTTATTGCAAATATTACTATTCATAATTCTAAATATAATATACAAAAAAATATGCGAGTAATTTTCTTTGTGCTCAGTACATATCATATGATATTAATAGATTGTTTAATTTTTTTTTACAGAAAACATATTGAAATATTATAGAATATTTGATATGTATATACCACCAAAAATGATGGAGAAGAAGAATAAAAACCAAAATTTTATTAGTAATGCTATAGATAAAATTAGAATTAGTTTAGAAGTGGATAAATATAAAAAAGAACAAAGTCAAATTGGGATTGAAAAGAATCAGATTGGGATAGACCCGAGTCCGACTAGCAAAAATCAGAGGAAGATTGAAGAATAGAAAAGCATAAAACGAAAATAGTAGTTAGGTGTCTATTAATTGTCACATACAAAAAAAAAATAATTTTTATGTGAACATTTTTTGTTATTTTGTGTCAATGATTATGTATTGTATTTTTTTTAATTTATTAAAAAAAAAAAAAATGTTATACAAATTATTAAAAACAATACAAAAGATTGTACTGTGTACATAAGACATGCCTATTCGTATGGTAGTAAGCATTACCGGTTTTAATAAAATCAATAAGATAGTCAAAATGTATGTAGTACAATAAATAATTTAAAATAAGGTGGTCCAGCTTGCGAGCCACACGTGGACCTCAAAACAATTTTTTTGTTCCCCCTCTAGAAAAAATATGAAGTACATATGTATTCAATAATAAGTGTTTTTAAATAGCTGTCTTTAGTGCTTATAAGAATGAATTTAAAAGAAAAGCCGATAAATCATTTCTTCAATAAAACAATTCTGAGCAAAGCTTCAATTAATATACAACAATAATAATTGTCAATTAGGTTATATTTAATAAATATTATGTAATAATGTTGGGTACTGGATAATTGTGTAGGTGTGTGTGCGTGTGCCCATGAGGTAATAAATGTCTGTGTAAAAATGAAAAAAAAAGCAATACAATTTTTTTATTAATTCATAAATTGGTACCTTATCCTGTAATTAGTTTAATTGACATTTCTGTGTTTTTATGAGAATATTGGGTTTGAGGTATTTATAGATTTGACTTAATTTTCCAGTAATATTTTTTTCAAATGTCAAAACTAATAATTAATAACAAAGAATCCATGTCTATTTTTATTTATAATAAATTTTTTATAGCATTAAAAATGTATAGTGATTTTTTTTAATCAAAATCTTGTAAAATGTTTAAATATTCATTCGTGAAAAATTTTCTCACACCAAAATATTTACAATGTAATTCTCCATCTATGTATCGAGTTTTATAAAAATTGGATGAACCAATTATTTTTTATATGTGTTAAAGTGTATAATTTAATGTAAAACAAATTAATTCTGTCAAAATGCTAATTTGAAATGGTTATAAACAAAAAAGTTGACTTATGATTTTTGAGATTTTTTTCAGTACCATTGGTTATACATATGAGTATGTTTGTATTAAATTTTCATTTCTTAATATCTATACATTAAAATTTTATGAATTAAAAACTTCCAAAATATTACAAATTTCCATTTTTTTTTAAATTTCTGTACTTATTTAAAAAATGTTGAAAATTTTATGAACTATACACGTGACTAAATAATTTTAGTAGTTAGTGAAAGTTCCAAATCTCTATTTCTATTATTTTGGAAGTAATTACTAAAAAACTAAATTTGATGTCATGAGAATATTTATTTCGGTATTTCTAGAATATTTGTCAATAATTTTTCCAAATTTTTTTCAATTAAAACCTTATAAAACTTTCAATTATTCGCCCATAAAAAATTGTATTATACATAAATATTTGCCTTGTAATTCTTTATCTGTATACCAATTTTCATAAAGATCGGTCGTATCAATTATTTTTTGTATGCGTTGATATGCGTAATTTTAAATAAAACTAATGAGTTCCGTCAAAATACCAACTTTAAACATTTATAAAACAAAAACTTGACTTACGATTTTTAAGATTTTTTTCAGTACCATTGATTATACACATGAATATATTTGTATTAAATTTTCATATTATGTATTTCATATATTAAAATTGTATGAATTAAAAACTTACAAAAACAAGAAATTTCCAATATTTTCAAAGTTCTGTACTTACCTCAAAATTGGTTAATTGTTTTTGAAAATTTTATGAAGTGCGCGTGACTATTTTTAGTAGTTGGTGAAAGCTTCAACTTTCTAGTTCTGTTATTTTTGATGTTATGATAAAAAAATAAAATAGAATTTATGAAAATTTAGATTATGACATTTTTTACTGTTTTTTGTCAGTTTTTCGGTAGTCTAGGCATACTCTTAGAAAAAGTATTTGGAATTTGAAAAATGATTTATCAAAAGTACCATCTAGACAACATTTTCAATCTATAGAGTTACTGAAGTCCAAACCTTTTGGACCAATATCTTTATTCAAAATCTTGCTTTCATATATACGGAAAAAAACACAAATTTGTAAAACTAATACATTCTTCACTTTGCTCAGAATCTAAAAATGTTACAATAATATTAGAACAAAATCATATCAAATGTATATGTTCAATAAGTGACAACATTCTCAAAAGTTCTACTTAATTAAGATCGTCGATAGTTTAGTTAAAGAATTTTGAAAGACTTCAAAACTGTTAATTGTTTATCGAAAGATAATATTCATACTTGTTTATAACATTTTGTAATTTGTTGTTGGATCACAATAAAATCTGGATAAGAAGTTTAGTAAATTAACATAATAATTAAATTAATTCACACAAAGAGAAACATTTATAATTTAACATATATTTAGTTACATCCGGTAGTCTTGTCTTTATATTTTCACGATCTAAAGCTATTTAGTTGCGACCAGTTGTCCATTTTCTTTAAGTGATGTAATATAATTTAAATATTTGCCAATCATTGATTCCATCTAATTTTCAAAAATTTAAACTTTTTTGTAACTGCTTTTAATTTAATCATTCATTAGTTTACAAGTTCTAAACGACATATTTGTAAAATGTATTTATACACTTTTACAAAATTTATTTGCTTAAAATTATAAGTGAATATTAAATATGTACTTCTTTATTCCAAAAAACATTTTCAAAATAATATTAATGATTTTTTCGCTATTTTTTTACTGTTCATTTTGTGAGTAGAATATAATGATTTTCTTCAATTCTTTTTTTTGTAAAATAAAATGAAATTGACTTCTTGTAATTGGAAAAAATAATTTCTGTTCTTAATTATATGAAAAATTATTTCTCAGGCATTACAACCACAATCTACCATTTTTGATAAAAGTGTAGTTGTATAGATCATTTTAGTAACTATCCAATATTCTATTAGAAAATAAATAGTGGTATTATATTAACACAATTTCTTACTGAGACAAGAGGAATTTCTTACCCCAAATTTGCGTAAAATATGCTATGAAATTGATCTTATTAATTTAATCCAAAATTATTGATATACAGTGTGATATTTTAAGTATGCTCGTCTCTTTTTTTGACTGTAAAAATGTAAAAAATGGTTTTTTTTTTTTGGAATGTTTAAGTTATGTCTTTTGAAGATATAAATTATTTTTCAATATTCTACCCCCTGTTTTAACTGTGGAATTTTATTCAGGTCATTTTTTTGTGAATTTAAATGTATTGAAATCAAAATTTAAACGAGTAGTTTTTGAATTATTCAAATTTAAGCATTGAGGATATAGTGCTTTGAGCATGCATTACGTTCTACGTAGGTAACAATATTATTGTACTACATAATATAGTAAAAATATTTACTATGTTACCATGCCAATAATTACCATGGTTACAAGTTTATTTTAATTAATGTTATATTATTAGTGATTTAGTAAGGATGTCTTTATAAATTATTGCCTATGTGTTATGTATAAGCCACATTATTTTAAAGTGTTTACCCATGTAAAGTGTGTATTTATTTATTTATTTACGGAGAAAACTCCATTTAAAAAATACAGTTTAAAACTTTAGCATTAAAATAATAAATTTAACATAATATGACAATAATTTTTTTCCATAATACATATGTAACAATTAGTTCTTAAATATAATTTCAAAAATAAGTATAAACGTAAACTAGTTAAATTATATTCATTATAAATTTTTAGATAACATTAATAATTCCTGAGAATTTAATAACAAGAATTATTCCTGGGAAATATTTCCAGGAATATTCCTGAGACTAGGAATCGATATCGGGAACACTTTACTATAGTATAGTTTAAACATCAGAATAACTGATAAATTCCTAGTCTCAGGAATGTTCCCAGGAACTTTTTGTTATTAAATTCTCTAGAATTTACACCACATCAGCACATCACTGATTTTATCTAAAGGGGTGTCACCTCGATGGGCGATTGCAGAGACGTTAAGAAGTTCAAAAATAATGAAATACTTTTGTATTGTTCGGTGGTTATGTTACCTTAAGTTGTTTAGTTGCGACCAGTTGTCCATTTTCTTTAATTAAATCAAATGATGTAATATAATTCAAATATTTGCCAATCATTGATTTCCTCTAATTTTCAAAAATTTAACTTTTTTGTAACTGCTTTTAATTTATTCATTCATTAGTTTACAAGTTCTAAATGACATGTTTGTAAAATGTATCTATTATACACTTTTACAAAATTGATTTGCTATGTTACCTACTTATTATTGTAAGTCAGTGGCGTATTTTTGGGGGGGGGTGTCCTCCATGTCTGGACACCCCCCCCCCG
>JAIPRM010010314.1:0-13883 GCA_025469315.1 Stegophylla sp. TES_Ste_2020
GATGGTACATTTAAGTACTGTCCAAAATTTTTAAATATTAAATAGTTAATATTAACCTCACATTTTAAAAACGGGTGTAAGCATAAATAATTTAATTTTGCTATACTATTTATATATATATATATATATATTTACCAACCAAATATTTTTGGGGCGTAAGCGAGTTCACCTCCTCGTGGTGCACCCTGGGTAACTCTAAATAAACTGGGACGCACTTAGGCTACGTCAAAGTAGTGACCTTTTTCTCTTGGGACGCACTTGGGCGAGGCCTTATTCCGGACGCATTCGGAACATTAAATAAGGGACATTTTGGGACGCACTCGGGAGTCTCCCAACTCTCGAATCGAGGTAATCTATAAAATATAATGTACGTGTTACAGAAGTTTGTCGCAGCGTGACGCGAAACCACGCGAGGTGTTTGACGGGACTGCGAGAATGGACGGAACTGCGAGAATGGACGGGATCGCGTTGACGGAAAACGTCGATGTTCTGAGCGGTCTCGCGCTGCTGACCAGGAGACAGTACGAAACATTTTTGGACCAGCCGTCGAGCGTGAAAAAAATCGGTTACATGCTGCAGAAGAGCGACGAGCGCGAGCGGTCGGTCTCGTCGCGGCTCGTGCCGGACCGTCTGATGCCGTTGCGACGGCCGCGGGACAAGATCGCGGAGGAGCGGTTGCAGGACGAGAAGCGCGTCGGTCCGAAAACGATGTTGACGACGTTGCGGTCAGGCGGTGGCCAACCGGGGCCGGACGGCCTGCATCTGAAGGGCTGCAAAATTTTGGCCAAAGACGGCCACGCGGCGTGGTGGGCTGCGTTGATGCAGTGCGGCGTGGTGGTGTTCGACATAACGGGCGGCACAGACGACGAGCTGCGCGAGGCCCGCGGGGCCTTTGGTTACGTGCTTGGCGAGCTGATGAAGTGCGGCGAAGAGGAGTTGATGCGGTGGCGGGACGAGGGCACGGTCAGGCACTTCGTGTTGATATCGTCCGCGATGACGTGGGTGGAGGAGTCTCGCGACCGAGGCGGAGGCGGAGGCGGTGGCGAAGAAGAATCCGGCAATGACGGACACGAGTTCGGGCGGAAAAACGTGCTGGGTCGCATGCCCGCTACGCAGCGGTACCGGACCGTTTTCGAGCTGGAAAAGATGGTGCTCCGGGCGAACGTGTTGTGCACCAAAGACGTGTTCCACGGGCACGTGATCGGCGCGGGCCTGACGTACGGCCACGAACAGTACGCGCTGCGCCACGTCTTCGGCCGGGCGTGGAGCGGCGGCCGCGGCATGTGCGCCCCCGCGGCCGGCCCGCGCTTCTCCGCCGTGCCGGCCATTCACGTTGACGAGTTGGCCGAGCTGTTACGCACCTTGGTCTCCGACGGCACGCACGTGCGCGACAACAACGAATATTACGCTCTCGCGGTCGAACGTCCGTCTTACGGATTCGCGGACATCGTGAACGCGGTGCGCGACGAATTTTGCGGCCCGGACTCGCGGCGGCCCAAGCGGGTGCCGGTAGAGCATGATCGCGTGGTGGCCGACCGCTACGGGCTCGCCGATGGTTTCGCGCTGGACCTGATCCGCTGCGGTGACCTGGCCGTGGACCCGATGACGCTGGAAGACGCGGTGCCCGGCTACCGAGCGCATCGCGCGCCCTTGGTGGCGGACGTGCGACGTTTGGCCCGCGAGTACGTGGCGGCGCGCGTCCTGCGTCCGATGAGGGTGCTGGTGACGGGGCGGTCAAGGGCCGAGGTTGCGCGCGTCGCCGAACGCCTGGCCCGGCGGTACCGCGTGCCGTTGGTGAATCGGCGTCGCGCCGTAGACCATCGCGTGGACCGGCTACGCGACGAGCTGAACGACGCGCTTAACAGGCGCGAGCACGTGCTCCGTGCGTCGGCCCGCCGCAGCCGTCCTCCAGACGACATCGAATGGTCGGCGGCGGAAGAGTACGTGCAGGACAACGAGCCGACGGTATCAGGTGAAATGCTGCCTCGTCGAACGTCGTATTCGTTGGAAAACGAACTCGCCGAATCCGCAGAATCGGAAAATTCTACGGAGGACGTTGACTACGATGACGACGACGACGGGAACGAGTGGACAGCCGACTTATTGCCGGAACTTGACCGCGAAATCGGCATCGTTCAATCCGCGTTGGCCGATTTGGACGTCGATTGCAACGATTCTGAATGCATTGACCACGCGAACCATTGGTAAGCGACCATTTACCCCCTCCCCTCCTCCCAGTTCTCACAAATAATTTTTAGCGCATATTTTCTCCCGTTGTAATATTATTGAAATAAAAAAACAAGTTGACATTTTTTTTCTGGTTGTAAAAACAATTTTAATTGTACCGCCTGTGTTGGGAAAGTTTAATGTATATTACCTAAGTGTCATAAAATAATTTACCTAATGAACTAAACATATATGTATAGAACACAAATCATTATAAATTCATTAAACATCATTATTCACTAATAAAGCAGAAGCCTGGGAGATAGTTAATATTATATATATAATATAGCCATTCAGAATGTATAACGTTGTTATTTCATTTAATGACCATGTGATTTATACCTGGCCATATAATGTTTTTCTAGTTGATTTTTGAAGACGTATAAAATACATAATTTAATTAAATAAATAATCTAAAAACTATACAAATTCTTTAGGCATTATACCTAAAACAATATATCTACAGAATAAAGAACGTTATTAAAAATTATCATCATGGTTTGAACTTAAAGTACCAACTTAAAATTATTAAAATTAAATTATATGGCCAATAACCACAGCCACCGCGGGTCTTTATTAATAAAAATAAATAAATAAATAAATTATACTTAGTACCAGTTTTTATTTCAGGGGTGTCATTTGAGGGGCATGCTATGACTAATGTATCACTCTAGTAAATTTAAGATAAGTCGGCAATTCTAAGTTAGACCAAATAAATGATAATTGAGTGTCGAAAAGCAGCAAATTTCCATGCGTCTTATAACTTATTCAACCGTAGAAAACTGGTCGATGCTGACTACACTTGAACAGATAATATAATATTTTAAAACAGTTTTGAGAAACACTGATTCGTTAAATGGGTACATAGGTATCTACTACCTAATGTAATATTTCGTGAATTGCCTTTGTAGAAATAATGGAATTTTAAAATTTTTTATTTAAACTTTGTATATATCGAATGCTGACTACCACGAATGCGCCAGAATACAACTTTTTTAGATTCTGAGCTAAGCAAAGAAGCTAGTGATTTTACAACGATGTTTATTTATTTTACTTCTTTTCCCTTTCTAGAAACACTTTTTCGTACAGAAATATTTATCCAAAAGTTTCATACAGTAACTCATAGGCGTGCGAATGGGTGCAGCATTATATTTTGGGCCGATTAATTGGCCTGTGTAATACAAGTTATTGGCACTTAGTCTCTCGAGCTAAGATTTTGATTAATGGCATTTTTAAAATTTTTTGATCTAAAAAGTCATTATACTTGGCCATAACTATAAAATCAAGATTTAAAAAAAATCTAATTCAGTCGGCTAATTTTTTTATTCGTCCCATCCCACCAATAGCTGAAATCACACCCCTGGTTTATTTCAGACTTGACGGTCCGGGAAAGGAGAGGAAATACTCGTTTTAATTATTTGGGAAAATAAATAGCAAATATAATCAATTAACTCATAGGAATCAAGATCTGCCCAAATTTCGGATACTTCTAAACTAGAAAAGATAACGAACACATATTTTTTGTAATTGTAATAAGTGATTTCAAAGACTCAAGTAAAGTACTTAATTTAATTGAGCGAATTAAAATAAATAAATTTTCGATTAAAACGTAATTGCATTATATCAAACATAATACCAATAAATTTTTTTTGGCTCCTTTAAGATTCTACGTTATTTGCACTTAATAAAATGTGTTCACATTTCACAAGTAGCTGTTATACAAAATAAAATAATAACTAACAAATATTTTCCAGAGAGGAAGTATAAATTTTTCATCAAGGGGGATGTTCACTCCTGAAACAAAAATTGCTTAGCACTTTAGTAAAAACCTTATCATAAAATAAAAAATAATTTCATCGCTTCGCTCGATAA
Organism: Stegophylla sp. TES_Ste_2020; assembly: GCA_025469315.1. Taxonomy (NCBI): domain Eukaryota; kingdom Metazoa; phylum Arthropoda; class Insecta; order Hemiptera; family Aphididae; genus Stegophylla; species Stegophylla sp. TES_Ste_2020. The sequence goes on from JAIPRM010010314.1 coordinate 4,099, forward strand.
TTTTTTTTCACACATTATCATCACTTTCGGTAGCAGGAAGACTAGCAAAAAATTAAATGAAAATTGGCTAGAATCGATTACATTAGAATGATCAAATTTTGAAAATGCATTCGTTTACACAGTAAAACAATTATTTCAACGTCTATTCAAAATAAAATCGTTTAAAACTTTGTCGACTCAAGAAATATTTTTTGAAACACGCGTCGTGTATTGACTATGTTCAATCAATACAATGCTAAATAATACACAGTATGACGATTATTTAAACAGCTCAACGCCTATTCAAAATAAAATCATTTCAAAATTAGTCTATTCTTGATCATGTTAATTCAAATTATAATCGATTTAAACAAACGAAGTTTCAACATGATCAATCAATTTAAGGTTTTTCAAAATTATTCTATGCATCCTTACTATCATATTATATAAATACACATATACTTATCACGCTTGAAAATAGTTTTTTTATGGATATTTATTATCGATGGCATAGTGCACAAATTAAGTAAATAACATTCTAATAGGTATACGGTGCTATACGGCCAGGCCCATGCGGAAGGGAGGAGTTTTGGGTGTTCAACTCCCCCTCCTCCATGAACGAAAAAATCGTGTTTTTCATTTTTGATCTATTATTTATAGAATATTTTATAATTTTATTTGTTATAATGCATAACATAATATTACAATACTATAATATTGTGAATAGTGTTATCCTCACGTTTGCTGTTATCGACAAAATATAATGACAATAAAATAGAAAGAAGTATAGAAAATAAACATATTTAACATTTCGACCGCAATTAGGAGAACACGAGATTACGCGATAACGGATTTTGAGTATTTTAAAAGTTGCTCTTTAATCATAATCATACACAACGATTGTGAGCTTACAGTGAGACGTTCGTTATACAAACACGCTGACACGCCGTTAGAAATAACATCATAATGGACATAGTACATTATAATTAGAGATAGGATGTTGATGAAAAATGCATTTTTTTTTCCTTTAATCCTATGCAATGCTCTCCAAGCTCAAAATTCGTTTCATGCCTGCCTCCCTGATTCAGAATATGAAAATTTAATTTTGCATTTTTTTTGTGTTTTTAGACGTTTTGGTTATAAATGCATTGTTTTTGCTTTTTAACGTCGTTTTTTTTAATTTTTATGTCATTTTTTGTAGTTTTTGTAAATTATCGGTAATTTTTCTAAAAAAATTAAGACTTTCAGAAACAATTTTACAATTTAGATTCTGAACGAAGTGAAAAAGCTAGTGTTTTTACAATGATGTTTATTTTTATTTATTTTTTTTTTTTTGTGTACAACTTTTCGTATAGAAATACTTGTTTAAAAGTTTCGATCAATAACTTTTTGAAACTGGATTTGCCTCTAGATTGTACTTTAGAGAGGTCATTTTTTTAATTTCTCAATTCTTCAATTTTCATTTTTTTAGAAAAAACTACCTAAAATTTGACAAAAATGACTCTGAAATCATCATTATTTGATCCGAATTTTATGAAAATTTAAACATAGATAGAAAATCATATAAGAAAAATTCTGGCGCAAGAAAATTTTGAAAATATGAAAAAAAGTTTTGGATATTTTTCTAACATTTTTTTTTCTCATTTATTTTTTATATTATTAACTTCCCTCGTTCAAAATCGTTTTATTGAAGAAACGATTTATCGTTTCTTTAAAATTAAATACACCCGTAAAGAGAATCCCACCCATCGTGCGATGTCCGGTTTTTTTAATTTTCTTATTCAATTTAAATATGTTTGGATACTTACAATTACATATTTTTCAATTTGTATTTTAAGCAATTTTTTTTTCAAGTTATTTTTTATTGTTATTTTTTACAATTTTTAGGTCATTAAAGCATTTTTTTGGGGTCATTTTTCGTACTTTTTTTGGTCATCAACATCCTATCTCTAATTATAATACTATTTGCTCATTATTGATGTATCTATTTTATACATTTTTTTTTCAACCCCATTATGAAATCCTACGCACTGGCCTGTATACGGCCGTATACCCGCGTATCATCGTATATTTAGAGAGTATACACATAAATAAAAACAAGAGAAGCGAGTATACGCCCTAATACACCACTGCTTATACTTCGACACACTGACGAAAATATTCTTTGCATCACGTCTGTAACTCATTAGGATTAATCTGCAGCATTCAAATATTTGGCCGTTTTTCGGGACAACTGAAAAAGTAATTTGTACGTTTTTAGTGCGCCGGGACGAGACGCAGACGGACACGATCCGCACGGCGTGTTGCCGTTGATCAGACAGTTACTGTGCTCGTGCGCGTGCCGCCATCGGGGATACGTACTGGACCTATACCCGTTGACGGTCGAACGGCTGGACCAGTTATTTGACGGCGACGCGGTCGGCTGTCCGAATACCGTGGTAATGCTGTCGTCGTCGTACGATTCGGACGACCCGTCGACCGTTCCGAGCGCGGACGGAATCGACGACCGCGATGCAGTCGATCGATTGAATTGGGATCGTTCGGAATGCGACATAATCACCGGATACGCGAACGACAACCGATCGCCGTCGGCCGAATGGCTACGGGACGACGGCGGCGGCGGCGGAGAAAATTTCGATTACGCGGCCGACGAAACGAACGTTTACGGTACGGCGGCAAACGCGTGGAAAAGCGAAACGGTGCAGAAACGCGTTGTGGACTATTTCGCGAACAGGCGGGCCAAGGTGCTGAGATTGAACGTGCCGTCGGGCGGCGAACCGGCGGTGCAGCTGGGCACGAGCGATTCGCCGCAGTACGTCAGGTTTATGGACTCGATAACCGCACAGATCGGACGCGCTCCGGTGACGATGGACGACGACTACGACGACGATACGGAGAAGAGCGGAGGGACGAGCGAAAGGGCCGTCGGTGTTGTTGTGGGGTCGACGGTGAGCCGCGAAAAAACGAGATCGGCGGCGTTGAAGAAATTGAACTCGATGAAGGCGCAGTGGAACAGTTCCGTTCACAAAACCATGGAACGCGACAAGCTGCACGAGTACAGCAAAACGCTCAAGGTGCAGAATTACGTGATCACGGACGTTTTGCCGAGACTCTTGAAGGAGATTTCGCCGGTCGGTCGGAACGTCGGAGCAGATGTTCCGGTCTCAAAGTTTCCGGAGGATGCGTTGAACAAATCGAAATTATGCCGTACGCGACCGTACGAGAATTGAAAACGCATAAATACTATCGATCGTTGATGAAAATGTAAAGCGTGTAAAATAAGCATATTATAAGTAGTACAGTCAGATAAATAGTATACTCGCGAAAAAATATACAAGTGACACATAGTTATTACAATTATCACTAATATAATATAAAATTCGGTGTGGTTTTCGTTTGAAAGAACCGCAGATACTTAACACTATGGGTAGGGATGTACGCAGAAAAATTTTTCGGGGGGTGTTTTTGAAAATTTGAAAATCAGTTATTAATAATTATACCTTAGTAAATAATTAAAGATTTATGGCAATATTAAGAATAATAAATTAGTATTCAATATTCATAATATCTATGGCTACATGTTATTCATAGCAGTATTCAAGATCAACCCCCGAATACTTTTTGAAAAAATGATTTATCTTTATTTTTCATTAAATATTGTCTACACGTAATTTATGGTCAAATTTCTAATAATTGGAAAAAAATATAATATTCCACCCCCCCAAAAAAAAAAAAAAATTATGCTAATTACGGTCATCTAAGTTGACCATAATTTAAATGAACAAATTAATATACAATTTTTGCCCTAAAAACAATAAATTGTAAGTTACGTTATAAGAATGAATAGAGAAAATTTTTTTTATTTAGATTAACCGTCATTTGATACGTAATTCTAACTTTAACTGCAAACGCTTATGAAAAATTGTTCATTGTGACGATTTTCAGAAAAATTATATCATCTGTAGAAAACCGCGAGGATTTTTTTGGTAAAAAAAATTCTACTGCATTGAGAATTGATGGTTTTATGAGGTTTCGATTGAAAAATATTATTTTTTTTTTCGAAAAAATACTAGGACCATACAAGGCCACCCGCAGACATTTTTTTTAGCCAGCGAAAAAACAATACACTTACCATAAATTCTGTTTTTTATATCACCTCGTAAAAAAATATTTAACTGCAATTTAGGATTTATAATACATTTATAAAATATATTTCTTACTTGCAGCATGTATTGGGTAGTACTAGTATTGTATTGTATGTATTATAGTATGTGATATGGGTATCAGGTTTAAATAAATATTATCTAAAAGAGCGGGGGGCCGAGGCCGCTACCGGCCCTCCCCTTCGGGCAGTCTTGGGATCATACACATTCTAACTTCAAACAGTTACAAAGAAAAGTGTGAGTGAGGTTATGTTAAATTTTCATCTAAGAATTCTAAACTTTATGAGATTAACAGTGATGAATCGGAATAACTATTTTTTTATTTAGATAAAGATAAAAATAAATTATAAAAAGTAAAGTAAATTGAAGTAAAGTTAAGTAGAATAAAGCAAAGATAAGTAAATTATAGACCAAAAATCCGGACATAGTTCGCACCACGGGTATTCTTCGCTCTTCGGGTTAAATGTTCTTGGTAGTTCGTTGGTGTGTAGAATTTTAAAGAAACGAAAAATCATTTCTTCAACAGTACGATTCTGAACGAAGGAAATTAATGATCTAAAGAAGAATAATAGTCATCATTTGCAATACACCCTTCTGACCCGAAAAGCGAAGAATACCTATGGGCTATGGTGCGAAGTATGTCCGACTCTCTTGTCTATATTAGACATATCATTGTTTTACTCTACTCTACTTTACTTTACTTTAGTATTATCTTATAAATAAAGAAAGCGAAAAAAAAATAGTAATAAGAAAAAAAAATGAAAAGAAAAAAATATCTCAATTTTATTTTTTCACATTTTCAAAATTTTCTTGCTCTAAAAAATTCATCTAAACGTCTATCTTAAATCGTACTACGGACAAAAAATGCTGTACAAAAGGACGCGTTTAAAAGTATTCATGGATAGATAAATATGAGCAATACTGAGACCGTGGAGCAATAAGTATATTTTTGATAAAATAAAAATATGATTAAAAAATTTAGGATGTTGAGATTTGAGATAAAAGATTGGTGATAGTGATAGTGAATAATTTATGGTGATCGCCAATCATTGTGTATGATTATTCATTGGTTCATCATTAGTCATTACGCCTATTAAGGATTACTGTGAAATAAATGAACTACCTTTATTCAGTATTTTTATATTTAAATTGAAAAATTCCCCTTAATTGTTTCTTTTTAATATATTACAGATTTTCATAAATAAACTGTTTATTTTAGTTAGAACTTAGTTCGTTCATTGTTCATACCAATTATTATTATATTTTTAATAACGGATTACAATGCCTGTAAGTATAGTTCATTAATTTATTTCTAGGTGTATATTCTGTTATTTCATGTACATAATATGCAAACATTAAGCGCTCTTATCATATTTTTAATATCACAACACTTTCTATTACAATGAATATTTTTCAATGCTTAAAAATACAATTATGTTGTACTTGGTTACATATTAGGATAAAATAATCATGATTTAGAGGACTTTGCACTTCCATTTGTTGTCTTACACCAATTAATGAGAATTATAGCAAAATTAAGCTATACTGAACATCAGTTGTAACTGTTTAGGTTGATTTTAGAACTTAAACACTTACCTCTTAAATGAAAAAGAAAAATATTTTTAAGGGAATGGCATATTAATTTACTAAAATTTTGTCTGACAAAGATGTTAGGTTTCAAATAACTCTAAGCTCTGCCAAGCAATATTTTACAAAAATTATTTGCTATTCTCTCAAAAATGTTCTCTTCCTTAATTTTGATTATAGGTTTTGAAACTCTAAAATCAACCAAAATGGTGTTTGATATTCTGTGTTGTTTAATTTTGCTATGTTATTTGTTAGTTTGACTGAGGCAATAAATTCAGGTGTGACACCCTCTTAATGCCTAAATAGTTGGTTGACAACTTAACATTTTGTTAACATACATATTATTTACATTGTACCCTGGGCACTTAATTAAAGGAACTAAGTGACATTTTATAAATTTTACATTTTAATAAAAATACAATTTTATTTTACTTATTTCCTTATGATTTGTGGACATATTATTATTTTTTTTTAAGGATATGAATTGTTTTGTTTTTTATTGCTCTAAGCTTTTGTTATTTATATATAAATATTATAAATAAGTAAATATAAATTTACAAAGTTTAATGACATTAAAATAAAATTATAAGTGTAGATGTTCTAAATAAGTAGGTAAAATGTAAAATAAAAAAATGTTTTTAAAAACAAAATATTTTTCTTTGTATTAGGTAATTGTATTTAAATAATTTACAAATTGTAATTATTTTATTATTATTTTTTTTCAGGCATATCATTCAAATATAAAAGATTATCATCAGCTAGCTGGAAATATGGCAATAGTTCCAATAAAATCCCAATACAAAGGTCCAGCCCCATTGCTCAGCTCTACAAGCGCAGATATTGATATTATTGATGAGGCACTATCTTTTTTCAAAGCAAACGTATTTTTTAGATCCTATGAAGTAAAGGTATTGTACATATTTCTTACAGTATAAATAATAAAAACAATGTTTATGTTCAAGTTAGATTGGGAGGGGGACTAGTATTCAATGTGGCTGTAACTAAAACACCACCACCTCATATTTTATAACTTTGAATTTATTGACTATTCTATATTTACTACAAATTACCCTAAGAAGGAAACCTACCATCATCTTATTTTCATCAAAAAGTAGTAACCTTAATTTTATATTAATATTTCCTATTATGTTTTTAGAGTGAAGCAGATCGTGTTCTGATTTATATTACTTTATACATAACTGAATGTTTAAAGAAACTTCAGAAATGTCAGAGTAAAGATCAAGGAATATCTGAAATGTATACATTAGCATTATATAAATTTGATATTCCTGGAGAGGCTGGATTTCCACTAAATTCAGTTTATGCAAAACCACAATCCACTGGTGAAGCTGGTAATTTTGTAATTAGCTACTTATTTATTTTTGTGACAATATAGTGTTTGACAAATAATATTTAAAATAGATATAATGCGTCAGTATTTGGAACAACTAAGAAAAGAGACTGGTCGAAGACTTTGTGATAAAGTATTTTCAACTGATGATGGAAAACCTTCTAAATGGTGGTTATGCTTTGCTCGTAAGAAGTTTATGGAAAAATCATTGGTTGCTCCAGGTCAATAATACATGGAAATTCAATATTCATTTTATGATTTAAAATTTAATTTACACAGCAATTTATAATTTTATGTTTCAATTTGTATTTATGTTGGCTGAGAAGTTATTATATTATTATTAAATACATACATATTGAAAAATAATATTATAGTAAGCATAATAAGCATTGTTAACAATATTGCAAATAATTATTAATCAGCTCATTTATTTATATTTACATTATTTATAATAAATTTTTTATCAGACTTCATTCTTAAGATTTTTTTTAACTGATCATACTATATATCTATATACTCTTCTTATAAACACACATTTTATGTTACTAACTTAAATGGTATGAATAAATTAAAATTAGTGAATAGTGAAGATAAAATAATTAAGGAAAGTAAGCAGTAAGTTTCAAATTATGATTGATTAGAAACTTTATTTTAAAACTAAATATTAGTTTTATAATTTTGTGTGTTAGACATGAATAATTTAGACATTAATTAATAAAATAATATTGAATTGTAGTATTATGCTCAGGGTCTAATGAAATACTGAAAAAGAGTATTTTAATACATAATAAGATAAGTACATACATTTTGATTGTAAAGATCCAAGGTACATAAAAACAGTTAGAAAAAGATACATGATTCTTTAAATTGTTTAATTTTTTTATCTAAATAAATATTAGTTTACAGAAGATAAGTGAAATTTTCACTACTTTTCAATAGAGTAAAATCTAAATTTCCATGTTTTTAACTTTGACATTGAGGCTTTGATTTTTATTAAAATTTTAAGAATTTGTTTTTATGTATTTTCATTTCTAGTAAAATTAAATACCTTTATGGCATGACACTAGTTACTTTGAAATGTTACATTAATTTTTAATAAAATAAATTTAGTTAAAACTCACTATTTTAAAAAATTATGCGTTAACACTATACCTACTGATTAGTGTACTTAATAAAACAGTAAATTGAATTTGACTTGTATAAAATGTACTTCATATCAATTTAATAAAAGTCAGTAGGCGAAAATAATGGATGACAAGCAAGCTCCTAAAAGGGCATTTAAACCCTACGTTCTTAAAATGTCTGTTGTGAAATGTTGCTTGTGCTAAAAATTAAAATTGAATTATCTCATGATCAGATGAACATTATAGTCTATTCACCATAAGTTGATCCACTCCCCACTTGTATACTGAGGCGCCAAAACATTCAGAACCCCTCATTCAGAGACCAGCTCCCCATGATCTATCGGCGGTTGTCATTGCTCATTATAGTAGGTAGCCACCACTTTGCATACAAAAGATTTAAAAAATCATAATACCTAATGTACTATTATTATTATTTACCATTCGTGGAATGTCAAAAATTTGTTGTGATAATCAGTTCATGACGTATAAAACATGCGTAGTCATGACAATCCCCACAAATGCTTGGAAGCGGGGCATACATGTGCAGCTACGACAAGTTTTCATCGAGTGAGTGAGTCAACTTACAGTGAATAGACTATAGTGTTTTTTTTAATTTATTGTTTAAACTGTCAGCTATTTTGTAGTACACACCATGTCGCTCTGCTTCTTTTGCCTTTTATCAGTCAATATAATGTTATGTATGTACTGTAATACAATAAAATTTTTTATTAATATTATATATATCTACACACACAGGGTGTCCCAGTACGATTTGACAAATGCAATAACTTTTGTTCTATTGATAATTTTAACTTTTTTTTCAAATTATTATACAGCATTGTGTTATGGTAAAAACATTTATATATATTTTTTTTAAGACCTAAGTTTCCAAATTTGAAATTTTATACTACAGTTTAAGAAAAAATTCAGAGTAACTATTTTGTAAACCTGATTTAAAAAAAAAAAATATTGGTGCTTAAATCTATATTAAAGGTTAATCCATTTTGAAAAAATTTAAATTAATATGTAACACAAATTAACTTACATGCAGCAACATTTTTCTTTAAACTCTTAATTCTTTATCCCATAGCAATTTTATCAAATGATTTCTCATGTGTATTATTATCTGTGGTCCGTGGTTAAATTTTCTTCAAAGAGTTCACTGAATAATTTTGTACAAACTTCTTAATTAAATGACAGTTTACACAAAAAATTGGCAGATTTCTTTTCATTTTTATTTCATAACACTTTCAATTTATTGTTTTAAGGATTCACCCAGTAGCGTGTTTAACAGAGGAAAAAGACATTTATTTGTTGTCTAGTTAAAATAACAAAAATAAAAGGCATAATAAAATTTTTTTTTCATTAATTGTAGTATTATTTATATTTTAGATTCTGAACGAAGTGAAGAAGCTTATGATTTTACAATGATGTTTATTTTTTTTCTTTTTTCTCTTTCTGTAAACACTTTTTCGTATAGAAATACTGGACCAAAAGTTTCGATCAATATCTCTATAGAACCGAAATCATACCCAGATGGTACTTTAGAGAGGTCATTTTTCCAATTTCCCAATACTTTTT
>JAIPRM010010315.1:0-13883 GCA_025469315.1 Stegophylla sp. TES_Ste_2020
CAAATTTTGGGTAGTTTTTTTCAAAAAAAAAAAAAAAAATTGAAGAATTGAGAAATTAAACTTTTGGACAAGTATTTCCATACAAAAAGTTGTACAAAAAAAAAAAAAATAAATAAATAAATAAATAAAATAAAAAATAAAAAAATATAAATAAACATCATTGTAAAAACACTAGCTTCTTCACTTCGTTCAGAATCTAATATCGTATGCTTATCCCTTCCTCAATCTACTCAAAGCCTCTCCAGACTTTTTTTTTTTAATTACACAAGACTTATATTATTAGAAGATACCAAATCAAACAAATAAATATTTTAACCTGCTCCCCTCCCCAAACTTTTATTGTATTTCTGCCCATAACATCATTTTTGAGATCATATTTTCTTAAATTTTAGGGCATTTAAATCCCCGAACCTTATTCATCCCTAATAATGGCTAACAGTAATATACTGTCGAACATTAGGTACGTTCAACCGGACATAGAAGACCTGGAGAGGGGGCAGTACACTGGAACGGATGCGGTTGAATCGGACAACGATGAACACTCGCTTGGTGGCCTGTTCACCGTACTGGCGCTTTCGTTTCACGAACTTTTCGAAGGCCTGGCGATCGGGCTCGAAGGACAGGCCGATCACGTGTGGTATTTGATCTTCGCAGTGGCCACTCACAAGTTGGTCATCGCTTTTTGCTTGGGCATGGAACTCGCGTGGTCCAACACCCGGAAGGCCGTGTTGCTCGTATACGTGGCCACGTTCGCCGCCGTCACGCCGCTGGGCATCGCGTGCGGCATAATGTTCATAAGCCTGGGCCAAGACGACGGCCATTCCGCCCAGGACAACGCCGTGGCCATCGTTCTCCAGGGCGTGGCGGCCGGCACGCTGCTGTACGTTGTGTTTTTCGAGGTGCTGGCTAGACACAAGCAGGCCGGCTTGTTGCACTTGATGGCCATAATCGTGGGATTCGGGATCATGATGGTGGTGCAATCAACGAGTGAGTACAACTAAAATTATTATATAATATTATGTATACAGGGTGGTGGGAAAAAATCATATGATATATCAGGGATTATTCGAAGAATTTTTCTCAATTACGCAAATGTCTTATATCTGACATGATACCTAACAAAAGTCAAAGGTGGACAGGTCAATGAAAAAAGTAAACTTGAGTTAAGTAAATTAAATATACATAAAACATTAAGTTAGGTACGATTTTTTATTGATAATAAATTAGCAAAAACATAATAATTCAGTTCAATAATCCCTGAATTTTCTTCAAAATTGCAGTACAATATAATATTTTAAGATTAGTTATGACACCTAAACTTGTATTATAATATCGCAAATTACAAGAGTTGCAAACCAAAACTTTACACTCAGCTATATAATTTTGTTCCAATTTTCAAAAAAACTAAAAATATTTATCCAGCTATTTATGTTATGTATGGGAATCTATTTTCGTCATAGTTAGTTTTATTTTATTTTTTTTTCCAGAAACACTTTTTCTAATTGAGAACGGACTTGGATAAGTAGTAAGCACGTTTAATTTATGTTTCCGGCTGAGAATTTTGTTGGTGTTGTGCATTAAAAGGATAATTTTTCGAAATTCTTAATATTTTTCTAATAACTATAAAAAACTACAGATAGTTTGAGTAAAAATAGTAAAATAATCAAAAAATAGATTTTCATGAACTCAATTTTAGTTGTTTAGTCTCCAAAAATAACATTAACCACAAATTAGATATTGTTATTCTTTATAACAAATAAAGTAGTATGCACTTGAGTTGATAATTAAAACAATTTTAACCACTAATTCATCTGAATAAATATAGAATTTTAAATGTTTCATCTGTTTTCTTCTAACATAATTTTGTGTTTTTTATAATATTATGGATTTAAAATGGTCTAATATACGTATGTTCTATTTTTATAATTTTAATTTTATTTTATTTTTCTTGATAATCTTCAACAATATTAAGGATAAAATGAATGTCATAAATTTAGTCAAATGAAAGAACTTTTCGGTATTGACTAAAATTACTAAACATATTTTGGACCCCCCTCACTTATATTTAGATAATATATTGATGGATAACACTGAAAAGACGTTATTATTACTGCCTATTAATTATTAAAATTAAAATAAATTTATCATAAACAAATCAACTACACAATAATTGGTTTTCAACTACGCATCTTGACTTTTCAACCACGCGAAATAAGCCCAAATGCGCTTTAGAATAAGCCCTGTGAATTGTGATATATTTTATACTGTTGGTGTAAATGACTTCTAAAATAATAATAATAATAATAAGTAGGGTTGACCAAAGGCGTAATTTCGTAAAATTTAAGCGGGTGCAAAATGCAGTTGGTAACAGGCAGGACTGCCAGATAGTAGACATTTTTATACATTGGTAAAATTTTATTTTTTTTATAAATTTCAAAAAATTACAAAACTACGAATGAAAATTAAATTTTTTTTTCTTTACCTATATTAATATTGATATTTATGCCAAATCTAAGTGACGTGCGACGCCTGGATACAATACGATTACTTTCTTTTAAATTTGTTAAAAACTTTTCTTTATCAATAAAATCTGTTTCAATTTCTAATAAAGCTAAACAAAACAACTCAGACTTTTTGGCCCATTTGTGTTTTAATATATGTTTTTTTTTCAGTGTATGCTCCGTTCCTTTTAAAAAGACTCGTACCGTTCCTTTTTCTTTAAGAAAAAAAAAGGAATTAGCCTATGTCGTTCCTATGTTTATAATATAAATGCTAATTTTATATTACAGTATTGCAGTATTACATTTATTTTATCGGTTCGTCATTGTCATTTATCGTTTTTAATAGATCAAAATGTAAAAGAAAAGGAAAGGAAAATTTTAACTCCTTTTCCTGAATAATAGGATTTTGTCCAATTGTGCTTGGAATTCGTTCTCTTACATTCTCGATTCAAGTATATTAATCAAATTTTAATTGTATCATAAGATTTTTCAGGTGTAAAAGTATATCTTGCACCCATTACATAATTACAGGGGGTGCAAGTACGCCCATCGCTCCTCCGATGAAATATATTGGTGGGTGTATCACGTTTCAAATGAACTGTAAATCATTTCATCAATAAAACGATTCTGGAGCTCAGATTAATAATAATAATAATTGTTGACTAGGTTATACGTCTTGACAAATGTTTTGCAATAATGTTGGGTACTCAATAGATAAGTAGGTGTGCGCGCGTGCGTGCGTGTGTGAGATAATAAACGTCTATATAAAAATGAAAAAGAGATGTAAAAATCTATTTTTATAAATTCATAAATCATCAAATTTTCTATGTTAAGTGTAATTGGAATTTTGATGTTTTTTGATGGGAATATTGGGTTTTGAATTATTTACGGTTATTATGGTTTTTCAAATATCCAGTAGTAATTTATTGCTATTAATTAATAAAAAAGTAATCTGTGTCTATTTTTTTTGTAGTAAATTATTTATAGTAATTTTTCCGAATTTTTTTTCAATCAAAACCTTGTAAAATTTTTTTAAACATTCGTCCGTGGAATATTTTCCTACTTCAAAATATTCGCAATGCAAACTCCATCTGTGCACCAAGTTCCATAAAAATCGGTTGAACTAATTATTTTTTATACGCGTCTTAAGTGTGTAATTTTATGTAAAACTAATGAATTTTGTAATCACTGTAATTAATAATTAACTAAAATTGATTTCGTGATAATATTTACTTCATTATTTCCAGTATATTTGTCAATATTTTTCGATGTTTTTCAATCAGAACCTTATAAAACTTTCAATATTATTCGTCCGTAAAAAGTTTTCTTACACCAAAATATTCGCCTTGTTATTCTCTATCTATGTACCAAGTTTTATAAATATCGGTTGATACAATGATTTTTTATGTGCGTTGAAGTATGTAATATTAAGTAAACCTAATGAATTTTGTCAAAATTCCAACTTTAAACAGTTATAAAATAATAATTTGCCTTATGATTTTTAAGATTTTTTTCAGTACCGTTGGGATTACAAATCATTACACCAATACAGGCACGCACTCCTGATTTTTTTTTTTGGGGGGGGCTTACATTTTTTCTTACTTTTCCTCACACTCAAATACACAAGTATCATTAATTTTTAACGATATTATTTATTATTACCACAAGGTATCACATACTACCCCTACAACCCCAAAAAATCTAGTTTAAAGGTATCCATAGTAATAATTTTAGATTCTGAGTGGAGCGAAAAAGCTAGTATTTTGTCAAGGATATTTATTACTAATTTTTTATTTTTTTTCTGTGTACACATTTTTTTATAGAAATACTTGAACAAAAGTTTCATCTTGCAACTTATTGAATCGCTATTCGCCTTTAGATGGTACTATTAGACATTATTTTTCGAAATTCTCAATAGTTTTTTCAAAATTTAGAAAAAAAACACCTAACATTTGACATTATAGACTCGGAAACTATAATTTTTAATTCCAAAATTTATGAAAATTTAAATATAGATAGACACTAATATAGGAAATATTTTGGTACAAGAAAATTTTGAAAATGTAATAATAGTAGGTATTTGTATATTTTTTTCCAACACCTTTCTCATTAAAACATTTTTTTTTTAACTTATCTCAGTTAATAATGAAATATTAAAGCTCACAGAGTAAAAAATAATTTTTTTTTGTAATACTAATGAACTTTATAATTTTTAAATAAAATTGCCTGATATGAAGTGAAGCTTTACTCAGAATCAATTTATTGAAGAAATGGTTTATCCTTTCTTTAAAATCAAATATTCCTACAACTTACAAGAGTATCCCCACCCTGCAAGGAGCGAAGAATAGTCCGAGATGCGAAGTACATCCTTTTTTATCGTTATCGTCGTTATTGCTCAAAGAACGTGACGGCCGACAACCTCCCGACTTAATCGTTAACACCCATATCTAAAAATTATTTTTAACAAAATAGTCATCAGAGTTTGTCACAAACCTTATCACGTACAACTACATATGAGTCTTATATTTTTTATTCTTTACTTGGATATTAACATTTTTTTTTCTAACATGAATAATAAAAGCAAATAAATAAATAAAAAATAGCAAAATTGTAATATATTTTTGAGAAATCAATAATTTTTATTATTTATAAATTTAAATAAAAGAAATTTTGGGAGGGGCTATAGCCCCAAAGCCCCTCCCTTGGGTGCGCCACTGCACCAATATGTTTTTATTAAAATTTCAGGTCTTATTATTTAGACATTACAATTTTATGAATGAATAACCTACAAAAAACGAGCAATTTCCAATATGTTCAAAGTTTTGTACTTGCCTCAAAATTGGTCAAATATTTTTGAAAATTTTATGAGATGTGTGCGTGACTATTTCTAGTAGTTAATGAAAGTTTTAACTTTCTAGCCTCATTTTTTTTTTTTTTTTTTTTTGAGTTGTATTAAAAAAATAAAATCGACTTTATGAAAATTCGGATTATGACTTTTTTTACTGTTTTTTGTCAATTTTTGGGTAGTCTTTTTTTAAGAGCATACTCTTAAAAAAATATTGATAATTTTGAAAAATGGCCTTTCAAAAGTACCATCTAGACATAATTTTCAACCTATAGTATAAAGTAACTGATCGAAAGTTTTGGATTAGTATTTCTACTCGAAATCATGCTTCCATATATATGGAAAAAAAAGTTTGTACTTCGTACCTCGAGTGGGATAACTTTAAACGGTTGTAGAGAAAAATTTGAAAAAATTTGACTTACGATTGTCGAGATTTTTTCAGGTCAATTAGACATATATGTCAGTGAGATCATACTAAATTTTTATATTTTAATATCAAATATCAAAAATGTTATTACATTAAAATTAACAAAAAACGAGAAAATTTCAAAATGCTGTACTTAACTCAATAATGATCAAATCTTTTTGAAATTTTTATGAAATATTCTCGTAACAATTTTTAATAGTTGGTGAAAGTTTTAAATTTCTAGTTGCATTATTTTTGATGTTATGTTAAAAAGCAATTTCAAACTTTACAAGAATTCCGGTCATTGCATATTTTGACGTTTTTTTGTTAATTTTTCGACAGATTTTCTTCGTTTTGTGAAAAAGTATTGAGAAATTTGTAAAATTACTTCTTTAAAGTACCATCTGTGTATGATCCCGGATCTTAGAGTTACTGATCGAAACTTTTGGTCAAGTATTTCTATTCAATAAATTGTTGACAGAAAGAGAAAAAAAATAAAAATAAACATAATTGTAAAATCATAAGCTTAGCGCTTTGCTCAGAATCTAAAAAAAAAAAAACAGATTTGTAAAAACAATACATTCTTCGCTTCACTCAGAATTTAAAAGGAAATGCATGTATAACTTATTTGTGGTGAACAAAGAGTAATATTTTATTAATTATTATAAATAATAATTTTAGTATTGAACAAAAAAATTTATTCTCAATTGTTTTATAGATAATCCTCTGCTTGTGGGCGAATAGTAGGTATTCCATGATTTAAATGTAGATCGTTATATGTATGAAACTGATTTTTTTCACTCAAAACAACGATTTTTTCATCAAACTTTTCTTAAAGTTTAGCTCAATGACAATTTTTTACCAATGATTAAATTTTGAATTACTATTAATAATTCAAATAATAGACTTATTTTCATTATTAATTCGTGACATTTCATTTAATTGGTTTTTGGGTGGAAAATTGTATTACTCAAAGTAGGTCAACTTATATATACGTTTTTGTAAAAATCAACCTAGTAAATTTTTAATTATAAGAGCATTAAATTTAAACGCAGTTACCCAATATTGTTGAACATACTCAGTTTAAACTTGACAATATTATTATTCTGCATAATTTATCTTAGCCTCATAAAGAGTAGTTTTATTTAAGAAACAATTAAATTTTTTATTTATAATCCAATACACCAACCAAAATTATCAGTGAAGTGTGTTCGGGTTTTTATGACTGTGTTTTGTTATAGCGTTACAAATCATTATAGTACACTATATTAGACTGATTATAATAAAATTGTATATATTTTGATTTGTTCCAGCTCATCATCATCATCACCATGGGCATTCCCATCAGTCCCACCAAGGCCACAACCATGCACATAATCATGACCACGGAGGACATGTGCACAATAATGGACACGCACATCATCACGACCACGACCATGGACATGAACATGGCCACGATCATGAACACGGTCATGCACACTATCATTAACTTATATAAATATAGTTATTATATTAATGTACATTATAGCGGAATAAAGCATTGTTGTACATGATTGCTTAAATCATAAAATTTAAATATAGAAGAAATATTTCTTCGGAATTAATAATTTAATAATTTTTCATTTTATTGTTAACTATTTTAATATTCAAATAATTTCAGACTATCTGTTTGATAATATTTGTGCTTGAACACATTTTTCAGTATGTCAAGTACATATAAAGTCTTATCTTTTATACTTAATTTGGATACTTATTTGTATTCATAAATACCACATAGTTTTTAAAGCATAATTTTCCGTATAAAATTTTACAAATTTTACTGTATTTTAATATTTTACCTACCTATAAATTCGATATTAATTAAAATATTGTAATACATTTTATTATAAATATGTATACTTTCATAAATTGTATTTATACTAAAATAATTTTGAAATTGTAACAATTATTATGAAATATTACTTATATTTTATGGAATTATTATATCCTAATATTTTATATGTATAATATTATCCTACATATCATTTATGTTTAATAAATTATATTCAATTCAATAAAATTTTTCCAGATTTATATGTTTCTATACATAATGATAGTTAAGTTTTTATAATGTATTTGTTATTGGTAAGTATCGGGGTTGAGATAATTCAAGTATTTTGTTTTAAACATCAAATTGATTCTGATATATAAATATTACTCAATTTTAAAACAGTATTTTAAATTTTTACCTATCTATAAATTCAATACCAATTGTTTGTAATTCATGTTATTATAAACTTGTTTTCTTTTATAAATTGTATTTGTACTAAAATAATTTTTTAATTGCAACAATAAAATTACTACGAAATATCTCATCATTCTATGATATTATTATATCCTAACGTTTTGTAATATATATTATCTAATGTATTATTTATGTTTAATAAATTGCATTCAACTTTATACAATTTTTGCAATTTTATATGCTTCTAAACTATAATAATGTTCGAGTTAATTTAATATATAAGTTATTGGTTTATGTTAGGGTTAAGAGATTTAAAGCATTTTGTTTTAAACATTTAAATTCTAAATTAATCAAATATGCTTTAATTTGAAACATTTGAAGCAAAAGATTTAAACAACATGAAAAGACGTTTGTATAAAATTGATAAGTAAAATTAGTCATAAGCACCATTTAATCTTATTCATTTCTTTTTTTCTTTCATAAAGATCCTTGTAAGAATTAATAATACACACAAAAATAGTGTAAAAAGTGAATTTAAATTTAGAAATAATGAACAGACATTATATGATTTAAATATTCTAATAATTTGTAACAAATTAAAAACTATTATGATTCAGTGGCAGATTTATGGGGGTCACACCCACCACCATGGGTTAAAAAAAAGTTTTTTTTATAAATCACATATTGTGATTCATGAATGGGTTCTTGATTAAGGCGATATTGTTCATAATGTTTTTATGATATCAGTAAGCTCTCAATAGCTTCAATATGGTGGACAATTTTTGAGTCAGTAGCTGAGGTTTCCATTTTGTTTTGTTTTATGAGCATTAAGGTGTTTTTCTTTTCGACATTGTTGGCTAATATTTTAGCATTTAACCAATTAAACCAATGATCGGCGCAAACGTAAGTTTTTTCTTCATTTAATTAATATGGGGAAAACAAAATGTTTACTCACTCATGGAAATATGGATTATTTTTAATTTCTGGTAATAGCATTTCATAGAGAATTAAATTTACAACAAAAAAAGTTCTTACTACTACATATGTGAATTCATTATTTTCAAAAGTTTCGTTCAATATCGATTTTTATGAAAATGTTAAAACGGATATATCTTTAAAAACAATGAATTCACAGATTTAGTACTACGGACCTTTTTTGTAGAAAATTTATTCCTCTAAGAAATAATACTATCAAAGTTAAAAAGTGAGTACTTCGCTCGTCGGGGTGTTCTTAGCACGTAGACTGGGATTCTCTTGACGGTTATATTGAATTTTAAAGAAACGACAATCATTTCTTCAATAAAACGATTCTGAACGAAGGAAGTCAATAATATAAGAAAAAAAAAATACAAAACATTTGGAATGCTGGGCTGGAATCGAGAACCCCGGTACTATCGCGTGATAGGCCGGATGCTTTACCATTACGCCACAAAACATTACTTGACCTTTTGGTGATATAGTAGGTATTTAGTATAATAACCGAAAATATTGAATTTTCAAAATAGAATAAAATAGTTAGAAAACTACTGCTGCTCGTGGATTTTAATTCACACCATCGTATTCAGCGTCGAAAAGTACATAAGATACAATAAAACATTATCAATCTTCAGCAACCACGTTATTTATAGATATCTCCAAATATCTGTCTATATTTTCTCGGATTTTTTTTTCAATTAAACCCTTGTAAAATGTTTAATTATTCGTCCGTAAGAAATTTTATTACACCAAAATAATCGCAATGAAATTTTCTATCTACTCATCAAATTTCAAAATAATCGGTTTGGCCAATTTTCTTATATGTACGTTAAAGTATGCGTAATTTTAGGTAAAACTAACGAATTTCGTCAAAATTCTAACTTCAAACGGGTATAAAAAAAAAGTTGACTAACGATTTTTTTCAGATCAATTAGACATATATGTCAATGAGATCATATTAAATTTTCAAGACTAAATATCAAAAATCAAAAATTTTATTGCATAAAAACTAACAAAAAACGAGAAATTTTCAAAATGCCGTATTTAACTCAAAATTGATCGAATCTTTTTGAAATGAAATTTTTATGAAATGTTCTCGCAGCCCTTTTTAGTGGTTGGTGAAAATTTCAAGTCCCTAGCTGCATTATTTTAGAAGTTATGTCAAAAAGTAATTTTCAGTTTTACGGAAATTTCGGTAATTGCGTATTTTGCCGTTTTTCGTCAATTTTTCGACAATTTTTCCCCGTTTTTGGAAAAAATATTGAGAAATTGGAAAAATGATATCTTTAAAGTACCATCTAGGTGTGATTCCGGTTCTATAGAGATACTGATCGAAACTTTCGGACAAGTATTTCTATACGAAAAAGTGTTTACGATGGGTGGGATTCTCTTGACGGGTGTATTGAATTTTAAAGAAACGATAAATAATTTCTTCAATAAAACGATTCTGAATGAAGGAAGTTAATAATATAAGAAAAAGCCGGGCATACTTCGCACGATGGGTATACTTCGCACGACGGGTGGTATTCTCTTAATGGGCGTATTAAATTTTAAAGAAACGATAAATCATTTCTTTAGTAAAACGATTCTGAACAAAGGAAGTTAATAATATAAGAAAAAAAAAAAATTTTCGAAAAATATTCAAATTTTTGAACATTTTTCACACCCTTTGTTAAATTCTTTCATTTCACTTTGGGAAATTATTTTAGACTCATCAGATTAAATGAAAAAAGCCGGACATACTTCGCGCGATGGGTGTTCTTTGCACGACGGGTGGGTTTCTCTTGACGGGTGTATTGAATTTTAATGAAACGATAAATAATTTCTTCAATAAAACAATTCTGAACAAGGGAAGTTAATAATATAAAAAATGAATGAGAAAAAAAATGTTAGAAAAATGTCCAAAATTTTTTTTCACATTTTCTAAATTTTCTTGCGCCAAAATCTATCTTATATGATTTTCTATCTATGTTTAAATTTTCATATAGTTCGGATCAAAAAATGACGGTTTCCAAGTGGTTTTTGTCAAATTTTGGGTAGTTTTTTTCAAAAAAATTGAAGAATTGAGAAATTCAAAAAATGACCTCTCTAAAGTACAATCTAGAGGCAAATCTGGTTTCAAAAAGTTATTGATCGAAACTTTTGGACAAATATTTCTATAAGAAAAGTTGTACACAGAAAAAAAAAATAGAGAAAAAAAAATAAAAGAAAAAAAAAGGGAAAAAAAATAATAAACATCATTGTAAAAACACTAGCTTCTTCACTTTGCTCAGAATCTAAAAAATGAAAAAAAAAAAAGAAAAAATAAACATCATTGTAAAATCATAAGCTTCTTCACTTCGTTCAGAATGTAATATATAAAAACGTCCGAATCTGCGATCTAACAACGCGCAGTGTAGTTGATGGACGTGACAACGGTAACGATTCAATGCAGCGGCAACGACGGTGACAGCGGTGATAGTATGGGGCAGCGCTTGTCGTCCTTGGCTCCTTGCTCGATCAGCCAGAAATATCTGGACGCGGCGGCAACTACTTGACGCGGCGACGCGACGGCAACTACTTGACGCAGCGGCGGCAACTACGATGACAGCGGTGGTGGTAGTTGCGGCGGCGACTGTCCTTGCGTGTTCAGCCAAAAATGTCAAAAGGCGGCGGCGGTGACAATAACTTGTTGCGGCGGCGGCAATGACCGGTGTCGGCAACAACGTTGCATATATATAATAACTAGATATATGATGTCGATGACAAAATGCATTTTTTCCCCCTTTAATCCTATGCAATGCTCTCCAAGCTGAAAATTCGTTTCATGCGTCCCTGATTCAGAATATGAAAATTTAATTTTACATTTTTAGACGTTTTGGTTATAAATGCATTGTTTTTGCTTTTTAACGTAATTTTTAAAAATTTTTACGTCATTATTTCATTTCCCAAGTCATTTTTTGTAGTTTTTGTAAATTATCGGTCATTTTTCTAATAAAATTAAAACTTTCAGAAACGATTTAACATTTTTAAAAATATTTTTACCAAAATTATTGAAAAGTTTTTGTTACAATTACATAAACTTTTTTTTTTTTAGGTCATTTTTTATTGTCGTTTTTCACAATTTTTAGGTCATTAAAGCATTTTTTTGGGGTCATTTTCGGTACTTTTTTAGGTCATCGACATCCCATCTCTAATAATAAGACTCTTGAGAGTCTAACTTTTCATTTATAAACATTACCAAACAAAATCTTACTATTTATCACCAATTTATATAACTATAAGACAAGGGTCTCCGACCTTTCTTTATGGTGGGCCAAATTTGAGATACGCTTTATCATCGCGGGCCATCATTTTTAGAGATTATGAAATTTAAAAATAGATAAGATTTATGTAGAAAAATATATGTATTTTTAAATGATTTTACAATGTTGATATTTTTTTTTATTTTTATTTTTTTCTTTCCGGAAACATTTTTTAGTTTAAAAATGTTTGTCCAAAAGTTTCGATCAATAACTTTATAGATCTGAAATTACACTGAGGTGGTTCTTCATAGAAGTCATTTTTCATATTTCTCAATATTTTTTTCAAAAACGCGGAAAATCTGCTGAAAACTTTACAAAAAACGGCAAAATATTATGCTATTACCGGAATCTTCATAAAATTGAAAATTGTTTTTTAACATAACTTCAAAATTAATGTGGCTAGAAACTTGAAACTTTCACTAACTACTAAAAATGGTCATAAAAACTTTTCAGAAAAATTTTAAAAACATTTGTTCAATTTATTAAATTAGGTATAAAATGTTTAAAATATTGAAAATTTCTCTATTTTTTGTCAGTTTTTATGAAATAAAATTTTGAACTCTTGATATTAAGACTTAAAAATTTAATATAACCTTACTCACATATATTTCTAATCAGTCTAAAAAAATCTTGGAAATCATAAGTTAATTTTTTTCTCTATAACCGTTTAAAATTAGCATTTTAACGTAATTTATTAGTTTAACCTAAAATTACACACTTTAATCTTTATCGTATGTAAAAGAAAATTGATTCGACTAATTTTTATAAAACTCTGTACGTAGGTAGAGAATTTCAATGTGAATATTTTGGTGCAATAAAATTGTTTACGGACGTATAATTAAATATTTGACAAGGGTTTAATTGAAAAAAAAAAATCTGAGAAAGTACAGACAAATTGTATGGCGTATTTCTGCTCAACGAATACCTTAAAAGGTTGGTACTTAATGTTTTTTTGTCAACTAATGTATTTTTCGACTCTGAATTCGGTGGTATGAAATAATTAGTTTGACGAGCTGATACAAAAACCTTGGAGGGCTAATTGGTTAGAAGTTATAGTGTAAAATGTAAAATTCTTAAAATTTAAATTATGAAATTAAAAATTATACTTTATTTTTAATAAATCTAATATAATGTACTAAATAGTCGAAATCTATATAAAAACATTGGTAACAAATATAACCAACATTTTTTTTTTCTGTTATCATCGTGTTTTGTGTACTGTGGACATTCTTCAAAAACTAACGGTTTTATAGTATATCATAAACGTATAAACTATAAAGTGTAAGGTCAAATTCCGGGATATTACTGTGTGTGTAATTTCAAAACCGGTACAAAATGATGTCTCGAAGAATCTTTTCGGGACACCGGGACATAAGTTCCAAAACCGGTAACGTGTTATGCTTGTTTTTGAGTTTATTTTATAGTTTTTACAAATATGGCAGTTCTTTTTAATGTTAATTTATTTAGTCCAAATAAACATAGGATTAGGTTAAGGGGGACTAATAGGGGACTATAGACCAAGAGTTCTCAACCTTTTGACGTTCATGCCCCCTTTTATACTATTTTATGGAGTCACGCCCCCCTTCCCACTACTATAAGATTGAATTATAATGACTTTAATTATTAATGCTGGATATTAACATGAATA